>JAOPTO010001069.1:264007-294075 GCA_033822845.1 Tetrapedia diversipes | reverse complement strand
GGACAGCCGTAAAACGATGCAAAATAAAGGACGCCGGGAACGAGTACATAAAATAACGCAGCGCGACGCCATAAATGAACGGGCTCGTGGAACCGCTTTAATTGCCGGCGATTATAAATGCTTTTTGCGGACCGATCGGTATCGGTCCAGCTACCGGCGCGTCTATAGGCGAGGTGTGAACTCAAGATAATATGGTAATGGCCGGCGCGATATCTTTACGACGATACGGCCCAGGGGACGTTGAGGGAGAAAGGAAGCCAACAACAGCGGGGAACAACGCCATGGATCGGGTCGGCGGTAGCGATGGGATCAACTTCAATGTGTATTCACGAATCCAAGCCAATTTTAACACTATTCCTACCGACACTTCACGTATAACTATTCCTACCGCGACATTTCCACGTAAGACAGACTACAAATTTTTCTCAAAAAATAAACAATGAACAAAGAAGTGAATATTGAAAAATGTATTATAGGTATATTTGAGAAAAAGTTTAAAGTTTAAAGGCGATTCGATTACGTTGCATCTATGAAATTCTAATCGAAATTTTAAAAACGGTCATTTGACCGGTCGTGGTGGGAATAGTGTTAAAGGCGATACAATTATGTTGTATATATGAAATTCTAATTGAAATTTTAAAAATGGTCATTTGACCGGTCGTGGTAGGAATAGTGTTAAAGGCGATACAATTATGTTGTATACATGAAATTCTAATTGAAATTTTAAAAATGGTCATTTGACGGGTCGTGGTGGGAATAGTGTTAAAGGCGATACAATTATGTTGTATATATGAAATTCTAATTGAGATTTTAAAAACGGTCATTTGACCGGTCGTGGTGGGAATAGTGTTAAGGCGATACAATTATGTTGTATATATGAATTCTCATTGAATTTTTAAAACGGTCATTTGACCGGTCGTGGTGGAATAGTGTTAAAGGCGATACAATTATGTTGTATATATGAAATTCTAATTGAAATTTTAAAAAACGTCATTTGACCGGTCGTGGTAGGAATATTGTTAAATAGTGGTTTTATTTTGTCCTTTTTTCAAGGTATGCACAAGAGGAGGGTCCGGGCACCCAAGCCCAAGACACATGGTCTTCCTTAGTTTTTTGGCATGGGCCAGTACAATCCATGCAGTGTATACTTGATCCCATCACTGGTCGGCAGGAAAGCGAGAAAGAGAGGGCACGTAATATTACACGCTGCGGGACACGCATGCCAGGCCCCGCAGAATCTCACCGGTATCTTTTCTAAGCGGTTACAGCAGGCCCCGGTCGCTCGTGTATCGCGCCGCGAGATATATAACGCGTTAATTAATTCTTATCGGGCCGATTATCGCGTTTAATTAATCCGTCCGACCGCCCCGCTCGCTCGCAGCTTGCTTTATGACGCCCTGAATTGCAAGACCGGATCCTCGCCACGATAATGAGGCGAATAATATTCAAGAAGCACCACTAGCCAATGAGAAGAGAAAGTGGGGGAGGATAATTAAAATTATCATTTGTTGACTGACAATCATCTTTCGAGTGCAAAGGGTTAAACTGCTTCGTGAAATCAAACAACTCTTTTTTTATTTTCAACGGTGATTCGAGAGGCGATTCGTAGTCATCCTAAAAAATTAACTTCAAACATTTTCAAATGTAAAATATTTAATAAGACTCACTCATACTGAATTTTATTTGGTTTAGTTAAGCGATATGCTAAGATTTACTTATACAATTATTTAACCTTTTGAGTTTGAATATTTACAAAATTATTATTTGTTGACTGGCAGTCACCTTTCAAGTGCAAAGGGTTAAAATGCTTCGTGAGAGAGAGGAACAACTCTTTTCGTATTTTTAACGATAATTCGTGAAGCCATTTGTAGTCATCCTAAAAAATTAACTTCAAAGATTTTCAAGTGTAAAATATTTAATAAGACTCACTCATACTGAATTTTATTTGGTTTAGTTAAGCAATATACTAAAATTCACTTATACGACTGTTTAACCCTGTGAGTTCGAAAATTTTCAAAATTATCATTTGATGATTGACAGTCACCTTTCGAGTGCAAAGGGTTAAACTGCTTCGTGAAATCAAACAATTCTTTTTTTTATTTTCAGCGATAATTCGAGAAGCGATTCGTAGTCATCCTAAAAAATTAACTTCAAACATTTTCAAATGTAAAATATTTAATAAGACTCACTCATATTGAGTTTCATTTGATTTAGTTAAGCAATATACTAAAATTTACTTATGCAGCTGTTTAACCTTTTGAGTTTGAATATTTACAAAATTATTATTTGTTGACTGACAGTCACCTTTCGAGTGCAAACAATTAAAGCAGCTCTAAAGACACAAGCAACACTGGTTGCTGTTTGTAATGACCGATCGGTAAGATGCGTTGCCCTCGAGGTTCGCCATTTTTCTTCGCCCCATATTCGGATTGTAAACGCGAGGACACTCTGAAAGCGATAAACATCAGCCGTTACAGCTACTTTTTGAGCCTCGGCGAAAGTGGTTGACTTTTTCGCCACGCTGCAGCGGCGGCTTGCAGGTAATGCTAATTACAGGCTTGAAATATTTTCGTTATTCGATAATTACACGATAATTATACCCACAGCGGTCGTATATCCGTTCTAGAGAAAGAAAAACGATTTGCTTCTCCATATTTATGATATATTATTCGTTATATTAATACCTTCGCTTTATCTTCTTTGATGGCCGTTGCATTTATACACGTACAGGGTGTCCCAATAATTGTGGTACGAATGAACTGACAATGAAATGATTCTCGATAAAAAAAAAAATGAGAAGTTACAGAATAAAGCTTGCAGAAAATCGATTTTAAAAATGTTTAGAATACTCAGTGTGTTTCAAATTGTCAAATTGATGTTTTCGCTTGTATTCGTATTTGTGATCATGGGAGATGTTATTACATATCTGCTTTCTGTCCATGTTACTATGATTCTGCTATGATAATTTTATTGTAATATTACAAAATTTAACGAACGTGTATAAGTAGAAAAATAATATTTAGGAGCAAGAGATATTTGCATACATATTCGACTCTATATCCTTTAAAATTTTAAGCTCTTCATTTTATCCTTTATAAAAGTTTTATTGATAAATACAAGCGTTTGTTTCTAGATAGTAACTTTCTATCGTTGTTTGAAAGTCCACATGTAAAAACCTTCTTTTCATCGTCAAAAATAGGAAACAACTTTTCTTTTCCTTTAATAAAAATGAAGCGTGTATTTTAACACGATTTCTATATTTTAAAAAATTTTAAGCTCTTCATTTTACCTTTTATAAAAATTCTATTAACGAATACAAGGGTTTGTTTCAGATTAGTAACTTTCTATCGTTGTTTGAAAGTCCACATGTAGAAAGCTTCTTTTCATCGTCAAAAATAGGAAACAACTTTTCTTTTCCTTTAATAAAAATGAAGCGTGTATTTTAACACGATTTCTATATTTTAAAAAATTTTAAGCTCTTCATTTTATCCTTTATAAAAGTTTTATTGATAAATACAAGCGTTTGTTTCTAGATAGTAACTTTCTATCGTTGTTTGAAAGTCCACATGTAAAAACCTTCTTTTCATCGTCAAAAATAGGAAACAACTTTTCTTTTCCTTTAATAAAAATGAAGCGTGTATTTTAACACGATTTCTATATTTTAAAAAATTTTAAGCTCTTCATTTTACCTTTTATAAAAATTCTATTAACGAATACAAGGGTTTGTTTCAGATTAGTAACTTTCTATCGTTGTTTGAAAGTCCACATGTAGAAAGCTTCTTTTCATCGTCAAAAATAGGAAACAACTTTTCTTTTCCTTTAATAAAAATGAAGCGTGTATTTTAACACGATTTCTATATTTTAAAAAATTTTAAGCTCTTCATTTTATCCTTTATAAAAGTTCTATTGATAAATACAAGCGTTTCTTTCTGGTTAGTAACTTTTTATCATTGTTTGAAAGTCCACATGTAAAAACCTTCTTTTCATCGTCAAAAATAGGAAACAGATTTTCTTTTTCTTTAATAAAAATGAAGCGTGTATTTGAACACAATTTCTGCAATCAATGTTACGTTTACAGAGTACAATGAGGTGATAAGAAAATTTTTATATCTCCGTTACACTGTACACGGAACATGCGATTGAAGTGGCTGCGGATAAGTTGTTGGAGAGAAGAAAAGGAAAATAAAGGGTTGACGGTGTTCCGGTCGTAACCGAGATTTTCAGGCGCACAGTTCCATCTCAATCAGCCTGAATATGAATAACAGACGATGTGGGCTGTGCTCCAAGAACGAAGTTACCAGGCCGGATGTGCATGCACAGATATATCAAACGTACATTCGCGCGTGACACATAGATTATTAGGTTTGCTCGAACACGGGGGAATTACAGTTGAAAGGAGCAGCAAAGCGTCGCGATTCAAAGCAAACGTTTCAAAAAACCTCGTAATTGCATTTTTTCCCCCGTATTCCTCTGCAGTCTGCGTTTTTCTCGCGGCCGTTACGAAACTCGTGCAACGCGAAATCGATGAATATCAACCTCCAGCTACGAATTAGTAACAAATTCAGCTGTTTAACCCTTTCGCTTCGGCTGTCCAGTCCGTCGAAGTGCGCGTGATTTCTGTATACACAGTGGCTCCAAAAAGTATTCGTACACTGTGTCACAAATAAATTCGTTTAACTCTGAAATTCTGAGTCTGACGGAAGTATTTGATAAAAATTTGTGGCTACGTAGATCGTAATAGTATACGTATAAATTAATCTCTTCTTTTCATCTAAACGCCATGTTGGAAATTCGTATCCTAACGAATAAACAAAAATCAATCGCCTCGAAGAAATATTTATGTAAGGTCGAGCTATCGGCTGAGGAGGTTCCGGGAACGGGTCAAGTGTTTTTCCTTACCACGCTGTGCGTAAGAATTAGAGGACCCTAACGAACTGTGTCCTTTAGCCTTTTTCTATTCATTCGAGTCTTGCCTCTCGCTGTGTAGAGATCAGGTTCAGAAAGCGATATACCTTCCCTTAGAAATAAAGTCTAGTAAAATCTTAAGTGAACAGTTATCATTATTTTATTCCTTTCAATCCATAATCTCCAATACGCCATTTTAAAGGGGTGAACTCAGCGTTAAAGTTTCTGAGTTTTCTCTCATTTTTTAGGGATAACTTTGTAATGGTACTTGATGAAGCAAAACTTTTCAAATAGAAAATGTTTAATTTTTAATAGTCTATCGTCCTGTCATAAAAGAAGACCACAGATAAGCTTGTACTTAAAGCGTGAAAAATCACTGAAACTTTGTGATTCGTTACTAGCCCCCTTAAAAGATATTTTAGCGCCAAAAAAATTGCTCCATACAGGATACACCATGCTTTGTACACACATAAAGTTTCATTAAAATCAGAATTGATTAATTTACGTTTTTGTTACATATAAATGATAGATGTTAAAGTTGTACCACTGTATATATCGTTGTCCTTCAACGTTTCTGTATTTCGTTTCGTCGCAGAGAGAAAACTGATCGTTTCATTCGTCAATTTAATATCACGGACGGATAATTATCGTGTGCCGTATTTTCGCGTCGCTTTCACGTTGCACTGGAGCATAAAGAGACCAAGGTCTTTGCGTTATTTCCCGATCTCCGACTGTGTTTCGCTTCGTTTCATCGATCTTCTCTCATTTTCCATTATTCATGCCCTCGGACGCGTCGTCATGGATCGTTTTCCTTTATGAAAACGGCAAAGCACAAAAAGGGACTTTTGCTCGTTAAACAAATTGATTTCGCTACGTTTCCCTCGGCTTCCACTCGATTTTAATCCGTCAAGCTACTTTATCCCACACTTTAAGGACATTCGGTGTCGTTCTGTGCCGATAACTATGCAAAATAGCTGCCCTCAGCTTTTACGTTACTAGGGGGCCGAAAAAGAAATAATTAGTACTGCGACTTTGCGATCGGTTCATCCGATTAAGCATACGTTCCCTTTATGCGATACGACGAATGGGCCTTTTTAAAATTATATGAAAATTAGTGGTAATTAAGGTTAACCCTTTCGCTACCAGGACCTCAGGAGACGAATCGCCACCACAGCCCAGACATTTCGTTATTTAACCCTTTGCGGTCGCATTTCGTTTATACTTAGGTGCCTTGGGTAGGTTGGTTTAGTTAAAAAATTTATATCGAAAGAGAAGAAAAAACTGCGTAAACATAAAACCTGTGTTCAGTAAAGAATAAATTTATTGTTATTGATATCCAAAAGTAAGTTTAATTTCACAGACATCGTTAATCATACGATCAGAATGACTTTGCTGTAGTGGCTAAGAGCAGACATACGACCGTTAAGGATTAAATATCATATCAGTTGTCATTAATTTTTGTGGAATGTATTTATAACGTTCTAACTATGTGAAATTAGTAATTTTATTCACCGATCCACATAAGTGACACTGTGTGTCACATATTTCTGACGTCGGGCTCAGGTAAGAAAATTGGGTCTTCACACATATGTGATGCTGCTAACGAAAAGGTTAAGTATAATAACATAATTAATTGGTGTTAAGAATGTAGGAAATTCTACTTTTATTTAGTAGAGTGAGATGGTAGGGCTCAAGCGTGAGTAAAATAAAGTGAAGTGCTTAGAATATAATATATAATTAGAACAGTTTAACCCTTTGCGCTCGAGAAGTGACTGTTAGTCGTCTAATGATACTAACTATAAAAATTTTTTAATTCGGAATATTTACTAACATTCGCCTGTATTAAGCTTCATTTAGTTTAGTTAAGTAGTATAATAAAATTTACATGTGTCACTATTTACCCTTTGAGACTAACTAATAAGCAAACTAACTAAAGTCTGAAAATTTGAGAAACTATCATTTGGTGACTGTTAGTCGTCTAATGATTACTAACTTTAAAAACTTTTTAATTTGGAATATTTACTAACATTCGCTTATATTAAACTTCATTTAGTTTAGTTAAGTAGTATAATAAAATTTACATGTATCACTATTTACCCTTTGAGACTAACTAATAAGCAAACTAACTAAAGTCTGAAAATTTGAGAAACTATCATTTGGTGACTGTTAGTCGTCTAATGATTACTAACTTTAAAAACTTTTTAATTTGGAATATTTACTAACATTCGCTTATATTAAACTTCATTTAGTTTAGTTAAGTAGTATAATAAAATTTACATGTATCACTATTTACCCTTTGAGACTAACTAATAAGCAAACTAACTAAAGTCTGAAAATTTGAGAAACTATCATTTAGTGACTAACAGTCACCTCTCGAGCGCAAAGGGTTAATAGTAACAACTTAAATGACTTTTCAACTTAGCAACTTCGACGTTCTTATTGGGATGCTCCTCGTTACTTCACATCACCTTCCTCTTTACATGACGAATTATCAGAGATTTATGTCCCCTCGGTGTCTCAAGCGACGCATACCCGGTCGGCCAATTATTTTCAATTAGCTGGCTCGTAATTTCGTAGCTCCGTTTTCGGCTGCGTTCTTGATGAACAAGAGGGAGAGATTGAGGGGTGGGGGCTTGGAGGTTCGACGATAATTGTTGAGCACCTTCCAATCGTCTGTAATTTTCAGATGTTTCGTACTTGTCAAGACGTCGTCGTTGCAAAATTGTTTGAGTCACGGCTGAAGGCAAAGAAGCAACGAAACCAGAGAGAGAGAAAGAGAGAGAAGAGGGAAAGACAGAGAAAGAAAGAAAAAAGAGAAAGGGAGAGAGAGACAGGGAAAGAGAGAAAAAGAGAGAGGAGGACGGGGAGAGAGACAAGAGAGGGAGAAGGAGAGAAACAGAGAAAATAGAGAGGGGTTGAAGGAGAGAGAAAAATAGAGGGGGTGGGGGAGGGAGAGAAAGAGAAAAAAGAGAGAAAGAGAGAAAACAGATAGAGAGGGGGTGAGAAAAAGAGAGAAAGATAGGGAGAGAGAGAAAAGAGGGAGAGGGAGAGAGTAAAAAAGAGAAAGAGAGATAATATAAAGAACGAAAAAAGGAAGTAGAAAGTTTGGAATGGCCTGCAGCTTGTCGAATAATCTTTAAGTATAATAACTTCTTATGGAGCGGTCGGATTTTTAGGAGATTTTAGTGTACTTAAACACAGTCTTTTTCGCGTTTGATTATACTTCACCAAATTGTGGCCGGCTGATAACCCGTCGTTAACCGTTGCTCATTATACTTACAGCTTACTCGAAGTCGTGACGAAACTTGCTACTTTATTTCGCGGGATCAGCCTCGCATCTTTGAAGTATGTTTTAATGTTATAACGACACGGTGTAATTTTGGTAACCGTCGATGGGTACGAGCACCGGGAAGATTTTCATGTTTCTGCGTTCCTCTTCTTAACGATCTATTATTTATATCTTCATTTTTTGTTCAATACGTCCGTGCTATTAACCGATATGTGATATCGTATTTAGGTGGAAGAGGTTACAACATAATTGTTGAAGTACAAACAATAACAGTATTCAAATTTCAAGCAGAATTAGTGTACTAAGAAAATGTTATATTGAATTAATCAATAACTTAAATCAGTATCTAAGTATATTAATATAAACCATAACTGTACTACTCTCTTCTATAAATTATACTAGATAATTTGTAATCCTTAAAAAAGTTGTTCATTTTGTAATGCTTAATTGACTTAACACTAGTTATAAATTTTCTTCCCTTACGCAGTTCTATTGGCAAATTTTAATGTATGTTTAATTTAAAATAAAAATTCTACAATTCTGAAAAGAACTAATAAAATTTAACCGCTGAAAATCATTTTTTGAGTGCAGAATATTAACGAAGGTAGGACATTTTTTTTCGTTGGTTCCATCTTTGGTTGTTCAACGCTTCTCTAAACCAAAAATTTATAAAATCGATGAACTGAATTTTCATTTTCATCACACGATTATTGTAACTCTTAGATTCGACAAATCCACGAAACTTCATTTGCTGTACAAAAAACGACAAGCATTCGCGTTTCAGAATCTATTCTGATTTTCAGTTTAGTAGACAGTGTCTTGCACGAATTTCTCGTATAATATTGATCTCGAATAAGCTGCGGAGCAGAAAGTCGACTTTTTTCGTCGGACACTATATTAACCCTTTGCACTCGACAGGTGACTGTTAATCGTCTAATGATACTAACTTCAAAAATTTTCAAATTCGAAATGTTTACTAAGATTTGCTTATAATAAACTTCATTTAGTTTAATTAAGCCATATTCCGCAATTTTCATATATGACTATTTAACCTCCGGGTCTGACTAATAAACAAACTAACTAAAATCTGAAAATTTGCAGTACTATCATTTGGTGACCAACAGTCACCTCTCGAGCACAAAGGGTTAACGCTAGAATTATCGATTGAAGTTGTTGGAATATAGAAATTAGGCGTAAGTATTAATTGTGATATGTGTTATGTTCTAGTGAGTAATATGTATTGTACTATTTGCATCTGTCACTATGTATCAAATCTATTGTTTTAATTCGTATGTAATTACATTGTCTTCTCACTCTCAAGAAACGCGTTACCATGTAGATTATCATCGTTGTATCAATAGTCACCTCTCGAGCGCAAAGGGTTAACCCTTTTAGTGCCGAACGTCGATATATCGTTGGGTATGCAATGGCGACTAACTATTCGCATCGCAAGAGAACTCTATCTCAAAATAGATATATAAAGTGTTGTAAATTTCTCCCTTTATTTCTTAATCCTTTGCACTCGAATTTAATATGACCATGAATTACCGCCAACTCGGAATTTATTTTTTTATTCAATCAAAACAAAACTTTTCCAATACGTTATTAGCATACTTAGCTGTAACATTTCATGAGTATAATTAAAAAAAAAAATGAAAATTCCACAAAATATTTATTTATACAGATACAAATTTTTATAAAATACATCCCAGCAGAGCAATCCAAAAATATAATGTTCATACATTTATATTTACATATATGTACACAAAATCATACTTTATAATCCCTTGTAAAATGTATGACGTCGCATATGCTGAGACATACAGGCGCAACGATAAAACTTGTGATGTCACATACTCTGAGACATACGAGTGCAAAGGGTTAATATGCTACTTTTTGAATTTTGTAAATATCATTCTTACTTCGGTTTTTACGAACTTTTTCCTAAACTTCAACAAATTCGTCAAATTGGTCCGGTATTTCTGTTGCCACTAAAAGGGTTAACCCTCTATGGACCGAATTTTTATTTTAAATATAAGAAAATTGATGGAACAAAAAATGAATAATTATAATTCTATATATCCAAATGAAAGAAAAGTTTTCCAGTGTAAACAATTTTACATTATCAAACATTATAGAATTAATGTGTATACGCTAGCTCATGAAGAAAACTAAAATTATTTGTTGAAACGTCAATAAATTAGCATGTGACCTGAAAGTTACACGGGCCCATAGAGGGTTAATACGAGCCGGTAGGTGAAATTTCAAAAAGCGTCTTGCCCGTTTGAAACGCGAGCCCCGGTGTCGTCGTTGACAGCTTCAGTAGACGTGGCTTGTCAACGAGAGCCGGTACGTGGCTCTCGCATCAGAGCCATTAAATGTTTCTCTGCCATCAGTGCTGCACGCACGAGGAACTCGCTAATTGCTTATGCATCATCGTGGATTTCGTTGCGTTCGCTTCAACCTTTTGAGCTCCGGAAACCGTGTGCTCGTCTCTACGAAACACCAGTTCCGTGCTTTCAAGTTGTTGTGCAATGTTTGCGCCGCCACTGTGTACAGCAGATACATACATACATACATACATACAGGGTGGTTCGCTATTACTGTTACACTCTCGTTAACTTTTAAACTATGCGTTAGTTGAAAAATTTCTGTTGCACAGTTTAGAGAAAAGGGAATTTTGTAATAAATACGGTTAACCCTTTGCGCTCGGGCGCCATTACTATGTCGCCTGGAAGGTTTACTGCGTCCAAAGTACAATATTTAATAGATTCTGTTGTATTCGATAAATAAATAAATTGGCAAAAGTAAATGAATTGGTGAAACTTTATTATTTGAATATATTTGTTCCAGTATAAAATAATTTTAAGGTACCTGTAAAATGTTTCCCTAATATAGCCTAAATCGTCTCGAGTTGCTGGTTCGAGCGAAACGGCTTCGAGTGCAAAGGGTTAATAAATATTTGACTATTTTAACGTATTCTGTGGGGACGTTATGTAAACTGTTAAATAATTTCACGCTATGGAAATAACTGTTATTTATTATAATTGTAAGATAAAAGCGCCGTCGATCAGGGTTGTGATGCGACGTAGTTCGACGAATTGCATTACGGTCCACGACGTGAAACATTGTTCCTTTTGGGAGGATTTCGTCTTGAAATTGAAGGTAAATTAGTCTTATGTAAATACTGAAGAAGAATAATTTCAAACATCTCCATTTGTTTTAAAATTGGACTATTTGTGCTTGTATTTTTATCATTTCCAATGTTTCAAACGAAAAGAACCAATTGTTCGAATTTATATTTCGTGAAAGAACAGGAAAACGTTTAAAATTTGGTTTAATCATTGTTCTTCTGTTTGCCTGAAATTTATCTTTCAATATTCGATGCGAATATTTTGTATCACTGCGGAATTATTTATTTTATTACACATACTGTGCACAGATATACGATGTAAATGTGTTTAACGTAGAATCATCGTGTGAAAATTTTCTGTTACGCACACACAGACGGTATATGCGCGTAATGTTTCATGGATCGATGTTTATTATTAATAAACTGAAACAAGAATTCACGCGGCGGTGAAATTTTATCCAGTAGATTGTGCTTGAAGTTCGTTCAATTTAAATGAATCGTTTCCACAAGTTGATATTTTAATAGCTGCGTGCATTACGGATAATATGTTGCAAAACTGTGATGTAATTTAGCGTGCATTAATACATCTCTGTCGAGTAACGTTATGCAAAATGTATTCGAAATAAACATTTCAATACTTTATCTTGATTTATGAAAAGTATATATCACGGAGGTATTACGTCTGTTACGTTACTCTTGCAAATTTTACGGCCTATCGTTTGTTCCACTGCACGCACATTCATTTTTTTATAATATCAGGTGAATGTATATTTATCGTGTTCTCTTGCGATAAATGCGTCTGTGATTATGAAAGTGGTCTAAGATAGAAATTTAAAAAAAGTGAAACTGATAGAGTCTTTGTACCTGCATAATAAATTAGAGCATAAATTAGGGAAATAAGGAAAAGTCAGTAAAATTTAAATAAATTCGTAACTTTGTGTGCAGTAAATGTTTTTGCAAAATAATTGTTAGGGTAGTGCGTAATTTTTGTCCACTAATTCGTTAATATAGGAAACGCAATAATTCCATAATTTTTAATCAGATCATTTGCATACATAGGTATTGTGCAAACACATCACGTGGTAAAAGATATTATTCTGTGAATTGATTGGATTATTTAGAAAGATTTTTATAAGTATTTTCAATTATTCTGCAGTATATGCGACATATACTTCTTCTTCGAGAATAAGTCTGAAGATGTTAAAAAAAAAGAAACTGTTGCAAGCATTAAATGCATAATTCGAAGAGGCTGTAAGTAATGCGTTACAAAAATTTCGATGTGCTCGGCAAGCAGGCAACTTGCACGGCAAACCTGATAATTATACGTCAGTTTACTCAAAGGCTTGATGAAAATCTCCATTTTTATCACCTTCGTCGCAAGCTCTTTTAAATTCCTCCCAACACGTTCTTCACGGAGCCACCACAACATTCTTGCCCGTATTTTATACGCGATGAATACTTTTTTGCTGGACGATGCAAAACTGCGTTGAAACTGCTTTAGCCGCAAAGATAGTCCGCTAAGTGGCTGGTTTGCGGCCGGCTTGTCACAGGATCGTGGTCGATTAGCACCCCGGTGTCCTCTGGTGTCGCGTGGGCAGCCATTTTTCTGTGCATCGGTGTGAAAACATCCGTTTGATGGATGCTATCCAATAGAAAACAATGTAACGCCTTGTTTGATGTCTAAATTCAGCATTTAAAGTTGTCTTATTAATCTTAAAATTCACCATTTAAGAATTGTCTTATTAATTTAAAAATTCAATATTTAAAGTTGTCTTATTAATTAAAAACTTCACCATTTAAAAATTGCCTTAATTTACAAGAATAAATTTGTTTGCGCGTAACGTATAAACCGGTTTTTGTACTCAACAGTTTTCCCTTTTAGTTATTATAATATGAAATTATCTTAAAAGTTCTTTCTGCAATTCGCGTGAGCAACTTAGCTGGTTTTAATTATTGTTTTGTTAATTTTACAATAATGGCGTTGCAAGCATTTCGTAAAAAAAAGAAGTATTGAAATAAAATAACACGTATAAATGACGAGTTTCGAACTTCATGAGTAAAATTTGCAAAAACAGTTACTATTATTCCTAGCAATTTTCGCTAACTTTTGTCGATGGAGCGATACAAATATACCCAAATCTATTTCCCTCTCAGTTCTGCAATTTCAAATTCTTTTTTATATATACCTATTCCTTAGTAAATGAATATTAGAAGTAGACATACAATAAATGTTCGTAAATCTAGTGTTAAAAGGGGTAGTAAATTGCAATCACTCATTGCTAACTAAAATACAACATTCATAATCAATAAAACATTTCAAACTCTTGATTCATTCGATAGATGCACGTGCATTCGTTTCACCTTCTAAAAATTGTCTCTTCTACATAGCTCGAAACAATTCGTACACTTTTGCGTGTAACGCGTATCGCATGGCTTACCGCGCGTTGAAGTCTCCAGTAACCGCATAAGAGTCCACTGCCTACCGATCGGAACGTAGTCGGACAGCTAATACGCGGGAAGCTCGTAAAACATTAACGACTTCGTAACGTGTCTCCCACATTTTCTCCGTACACACACATCTCTCTCTCTCTCTCTCACTTTCTTACTCTTTTTCTCACTCACTCTCTCTCTCTCACACACTCACTCACTTACTTAGTCTCTCTCTCATTCTCTCTCTCCTCCTCTTTCTCACACTCACTCACACTGTCTCCTCACTTTCTCACTCACCCACTTTCTCTTCTCCTGTCTCTCATTCTCTCTCTCCTCTCACACTCACTCACTCTCTCTCACTCACCCACTCTCTCTCCTCATGTCTCTCACTCTCTCACTTACTCTTTTTCTCTCTCACACTCACTCTATTTCTCTCTCTCACACTCACTCTCTCTCCTCTTTCTCTCACTCACCCACTCTCTCTCACTTACTCTCTCTATCTCTTACTCACTCTATTTCTGTCTCTCACACTCACTCTCTCTCCTCTTTCTCTCACTCACCCACTCTCTCTCACTTACTCTCTCTATCTCTTACTCACTCCATTTCTGTCTCTCACACTCACTCTCTCTCCTCTTTCTCTCACTCACCCACTCTTTCTCTCTCTCTGTCTCTCTCCCTCTTCTCTCCCCCTCTTCTCTCCTTTCTCATAAGCTTGTTCACCGGAGCGACACCGGTGCTGGTTTCATTGTCAGTGTTAAGGTAAGAGGGACCTCTGCCGCGGTAATACAGTTCTGTGGCGGGCCGCGTGCCCACGCCATTGAGCCGCAGAAACATTCGGGGCCGCGAGCCTTCGAAGGCTATTTTATGGAAGCGAAACGAGAGGAGGCACGCCTACGCGAGGCAGCAGCGTGCTCTCGCATAACGTTCGATGTGCCAGATGATACTGACGCCGGTAATACCTACGTCTATCCATCCACGTTCGGCCGCCGGTATATATCTTCCCATTAGTCTCTGCCCACGTCTCGGCCAACTTCTCGCGGCACGTGGGTCGTTGACTTTGACTGACTCGCTTGCTACACGCTCTCCATTCCTATCTTTCATTGTCTTCCCCTCTCGTTTGTTGCCCCCTTCCTTCCACACTTTTTTCTTTTCGTTCTTCGCCCGCTGCCGTTCGTTATTACCTCGTTCGTCGTCTCCGCGCCGCGGCCTCTCGCACTCTTGCTTCGAGACCGATTCTTTGCTCCACTTTTCTCGTTTCCGACGATCGATTGCTGCACCTGGGGAAATTAATATGTACTAAATTACGGTGCAATTATGCTCGCGTAACGTCTCAGTGGAAGGTTATAGCAAGTATTTCAGATATAACACTCTTCTTGCATGTTACAGTGTTTAAAGAACGAAGCAAATCTCAATTTGTGTGAACTCCATTTCTTTAACTATGCTTATAAAAATTCTCTTTCTACTGATTGTATTAGGGCAATCCAATGTCTATGCAAAGCTGCAGAAAATATCTCAAATATAATACTTTTACATACTGCAGTATTTGGAGGACGAAGCAATTCTCAATTTCTGTGAGCTCCATTTTTCTAACTGTGCATATAAGAATTCTCGTTCTACTGATTGTATTAAGACAATGCAATGTCTATGCAAAGCTGCAGAAAATATCTCAAATATAATACTCTTTCATGCTACATTACTTAAAGAACAAAGCAATTCCCAATTTCTGTGAGCTCCATTTCTTTAACTGTGCATATAAGAATTCTCGTTTTACTGATTGTATTAAGGCAATCCAATGTCTATGCAAAGCTACAGAAAATATCTCAAATATAATACTCTTACATGCTACATTACTTAAAGAATAAAACAATTCTCAATTTGCATGAGTTCTACTTCTTTAGCTGTGCTTATCAAAATTCTCGTTCTACTGATTGTATTAAAGCAATCCAATCTCTATGCAAAGTTATAGAAAATATCTCAAATATAATACTCTTACATGCTACATTGCTTAAAGAACAAAGCAATTCTCAATTTGCATGAGTTCCATTTCCTTAACTGTGTTCATAAAAATTCTCGACCCACCGATGATATCGAAACAGTAATACTGCACGTAACATAAAGCAATCAACGGTCGATTTTCCTTATTAGATCCCGCTGCTTATTCAACACCCCCTTACATTTCCCTCCGCTTAATTGCACGTCGATCGAAAGAAGTATCGCTTCCCTATTAAACGCCGGTAAAAGATCCGTTGAACGAGGCGATTAAAAAGCACATTGGCCCCTCTTCTGTTTTTCCCCGTGAACGGAGCCGGTCGCGTTCATTTCCTCCCTCTCTCGTTCGTTCGAGCCTTCTTAATTTACTTACTCCCTTTACTTTCTCTCTTTCCGGCTATTTCCTCCCCCCCTGGCCAAGAATTTTAATGCCGGTTTTCCACCTCGCTCTCCTCCACCCTGCATCCCTCCCTCACCCCCGACCCCCGATGGTCTGGCCGTGGCCGTTTCTTCCGGGCGAAACTTATCGACGTGGCCAGCATTAATTACGCTCGGTACTGGGAAAGTTATTTCGCAGCCGAGACTTTACGTCCTTTCGCCGTTGTAAAACCGTGCTGTACGACGCTGTAAAGGGTGCCACGCCGGCACCACCGGACGTCCGTAATTTATGCGACGGATTTAACTCGCGCACCCTCCCTCCCTCACGTGGCTACGTTCTCAAATGAGTTTCACGTACTCCCAGGAAATCGTCCGAGAAGATCGCAGCAGCGTGATTGAGCCCAACCGAAGATTTATCGAACCATTGTCCCGTTAACCCTTTGACTGCCACGTCGAAATCACATGTTTCGCTCAGGACGCCACCAGAGTGCATCAATATTTCATAGAAATTGATCTGTTATTTTCGATGTTCTAATAAAAATTTTTAATCGTTCAATGGGGCACTTTTTACATCAAAGTATCCTCTAATTAACGGTAATGTTCAAAATGCACTAACTGTCGATTTTTATTCAACTCTTACAATTGTAAGTAGTTGAAGCGCTCCGGTCATCAAAATAACAATTATAGTGTATTTATTTGCATGGAAGAGATCAAATTGAAAATTACATGAAAATATATTGAATACATAGAAAACAAATCTTTATTTATACTTTCTGCAGAAAATCATAGTAATTTTGAAGCTTTACCACACTGAATTTATAAGGCTGCTATGAATAATCACCAATTGGTCATTTTGACTGCTCTGATAGTCTAGTGTTAATGCACCTTTAACACTAGAACTACCACAATTATAGTGTACTTATTTGCATGGAAGAGATCAAATTGAAAATTACATGAAAAAATACCGAACACATAGAAAACGAATCTTTATTTATACCTTCTACAGAAAATCATAGTAAATTTTGGAAGCTTTACCACAATGAATTTATAAGGTTGCTATGAATAATCACCAATTGGTCATTTTGACTGCTCTAATAGTCCTAGTATTAATACAGCTTTAACACTAGAACTACCAACAATTATAGTGTACTTATTTGCATGGAAGAGATCAAATTGAAAATTACATGAAAAAATACCGAATACATAGAAAACAAATCTTTATTTATACTTTCTGCAGAAAATCATAGTAAATTTTGAAGCTTTACCACAATGAATTTATAAGGTTGCTATGAATAATCACCAATTGGTCATTTTGATTACTCTAATAGTCCTAGTATTAATGCAGCTTTATCACTAGAACTACCAACAATTATAGTGTACTTATTTGCATGGAAGAGATCAAATTGAAAATTACATGAAAAAATACCGAACACATAGAAAACGAATCTTTATTTATACCTTCTACAGAAAATCATAGTAAATTTTGAACGCTTTACGACAGTGAATTTATAAGGTTGCTATAAAAGTAATCATCAATTGGTCATTTCGACTGATTTGGTAGTTCTAGTGTTAAAGAAAACAAGTAATATTGATTATTAATAAAAGATGCAATATTAATAAAAGTCTTGCAATGTTAATTTTCAGTTTGCCAAAGATCTACTTTGAGATTTAACGTGATTTCAAGCTGAAAGTAATTTCAAGCTTTTAGTCGACAGTATAACTACGTTTAGAGTGTTCTGTACGTTACAGTTGCTTATAGTGTTAGCGATACACATTGTTTGCATCCTATGAAACTATGTTTTATGTTACTTTCTCAATTTAATTTTATGTTTACCGCTCTAGGTAGTTCTGAACTTTGTAGATTCTATGTTGCGATACGATCATATCTGTTTCACTGTTGTTCCACGTTCTATGTTACTTTGTAGTTTGTCGGGGTATCGATCTAAGTCTAACTTTCTATTTTAGACTTTTTCTGACCCGTATAAAACTCAGTCTTTCTCCTAAGGTATTTCCAATCCCCAAGGCATTAATTAAGACTGAGAGTGGTGCACTGAAACAGGAACTGGATAAAATATTGCTTCAAGTAATAAATAACAAATAGTTTTATTGCTCTAAATGCATACAATTATGAAAACAAAACACTTTATTAATTTGTTGCAATAACTTTTTGAAGTAATATTTTATTTGATAACAAAGCTAATAGACTTTTATTTTGAAACATTAAAATTTATTTGTTAACTTATTCCTAAAACTTACACATATCAAAATTAAGTTAAAAAAATCTTTGTAATAATATTATCTTGTATCTAACCTTTTTATTCTCGAGAAACATTCTATACGCAAAGCTAAAATTATTAATTTTATACTTTATCGAAACAAAGAATATTTTGTACATTGGGATTTCAGTTTCCGTTTAAAATATTATTTTATTTAAACTATAAAATTTCCCTTGTGCAAGACAATATTTGTGATTTTTTTTCTCCCTGGATTTTTTTTCCAGCGTCAAGCAAAACTGTGGTTACAAATTTATGTTATTCATTTCCGTCGTCGAAAATTTATAGCTCGAGATTTCTCAATATCGGATCATTGTACGTTTTATAGTCTCATTAAAAAGCGATAGAATTTTAGATACGTTTGAGGTGTGAAAGTAAAATGTTAAGATCGGACGAAGCCAATTCAATGTGGCGGCATCGATGTTATTCCAAGCGACGAATTCCAGTTCTTTCTCTGCAATGGTAAATTACGATTTGTGCGTCGATAGGTCATTTTTCATTCGGACCACGGTGTCGTGCGGTCGGTTTTTGTTGAAAAATCCAATCGACGGCCGGACGTGTCGAGTTTCGATAATCTTTCCACGTCGGTATTTAGACAGAGTAATATTTTCACGTGTTCCCCTGAAATAGTTCAATTAAAATAACTTCCGACCGTGCAATATTTCATGCGAGACATTAGAATGATATACAGTTTTATACGCGTTACAACTAAAACACTCGTATTTTTGTTCTCTTTCAGCAATAAATCTTCTCGCGTGTACGTTCGTTGCTTGTAAAATTCAGATAAAATGGAAGATCGGATAAAATCTTTTTTTTTTGTTTTTTTTTTTTATAATATTATGGAACTTTGTTATTCGATTAAGTTTTCTAAACTTTTAATTTCTGCTGTTTATTATTATTGGAAATCTAATCAAATCTGGTTAATATTGTGTATAAGTATTCAATAATATTGTACATACTATTGGACTTTAATTATACAATACATTACTGTCGTTTTTTTTATTACTTATATAATTATAAACGAAATGATTAAATGTTGAAGTAATTTATAAAAGATAAGGTATTTAAATCTACATAAATTCTAGAATATTTTTATTACGACGCAGAGATTCTGTCTCCTATAATGGATATCTAAATTAACTTCTGTAGTATCTATTAAAAATAAGAAAATATAAGCGTATAATGTGTACAGTTTAGACATGTGTTTAGTGATAAAAATGAAAATCTTTTGTTATTATTTTATTGTATTAATTAATCCTTGGTTGCCACACCTAGTTTAGGCTTATTTTAATTTCCAGGCGCTATTCAAAAGATAGTCGATATTTGATTCGATATTCTGTACTATGTAAATACATATATTTTGGTATCACCAAGGTACCAGTATTTCCATATTATGTCAGTTCCGGAATAGCTTGTCCAACCATACTCTTGATATTAAATTTAAATTGATATTATTTAAAAATTAGCCGACATTTAATTCAGCATTCGGTAGTATACACATATATTATAGTATTACAAAACTATCAATATTTCCATATATTATATCGACTTTACAATAGCTTGGCCTTCCATACCTTCGATATTAAGTTTAAATTAATATACGTTTAAAAAATGGCCGACGTTTAATTCGGCAGTATACACATACGTTTCAGTATTACAAAATTATCAGTATTTCGGTATATTATATCAATTTCACAATATCTTGGCCTTCCATACCTTCGATATTAAGTTTAAATTAATATACGTTTAAAAAATAGCCAACGTTTAATTTGGCAGTATACACATACGTTTCAGTATTACAAAACTATCAATATTTCCGCATATTATATCAATTTCACAATATCTTGGCCTTCCATATCTTCAATATTAAGTTTAAATTAATATACCGTTTAAAAAATAGTCGACATTTAATTCCATATTCGGCAGTATATACGTACACTTCAGTATTACAAAATTATCAGTATTTCGGTATATTATATCGATTTCACAATACCTTGGTCTTCCATACCTCCGATATTAAGTTTAAATTAATATATCGTTTAAAAAACAGCCGACATTTAATTCGGCATTCGGCAGTATACGCATGCATGTCAGTATTACAAAACTATCAGTATTTCCGTATATTATATCGGTTTCGGGATAGCCTGGCCGGCCGGTACCCTCGACATTAAGTCCCCCCTCCCGCCGTTGCCCATAATTACGCATTATAAAACAAGAAAGTTCCCAATCGAGCCGAGATCCAACCGAAACGTCCCCGTTCCCGGGTCGCAGTTAAACACAGCCCCGCGACATTGTTTCCCTTTCGGCCTGGTTGAAAGGGCCCCCGGTAACTATGCTGATTATTCGCGGATCGGGTAATCCCATCGGACAGGCCGTGAAAGGAGCAATTTGTTCGCCGTTCACCGATTACTATCTCGTGTAACTTCTTTTTCGTTTCCGCGAAGCAACGCTGTGACACCGAAAACCACTAAATGCCGCTTAAGTCATTCGACGTACAAGCGGCGGCCGCGGTCGGGGCCCACCGGGCCCCGGTAATTGCACGACATTCCTCTCCTCGGCCAGCAGCACCGTCATTATACAGGTGGGGCGCAGCAATTCGCCTGTGCAGCGCCTCCTGGCGGGCCCTTTTTTTGCCGTTTCCAACCCTTTTTTCCCCCCTTTTTTTCTCGTCCGCTCCTTTCCAGCTGGGCCCGCGGTCCCTTCGTTCGCGATTCGCCGCGTTCCGCCGATAAAACTTCGAGATTCCTGGCCCGCTCGATCCGGGACCGAATGTGTAATTGGGATTTCGAACTCTTCCAATTTCTTCTCTCTTTTTTTTTTTCTCGTCTCTCACCCCTTCCTCCTTCAAGCGTGTTCTTTTCGCTGGATCACGGGCCCAACGATGTTTATGACGATGAGTTTCGAGAATGTTGGGACCTATAAGAGTTCGTTACAATGTATTCGAAGGCTGTCGGTGAAATTAGTATTCTTAGTTTTGTTGGTCCCTTCCTGGAGGGGCGATCGAAGGGTGAAGATGGCGCGTGCAATTTTGTTTGCTTGAGAAACGTCTGGATGTCAGTTTATTGAGTAGGTGGTTTAAATAAATGATTTTTGTATAAACTTTCGTTTTGGTTAACTTTGTTGGATAAATAATAAGTGATAATAATAATAAATAATAAGTGATAGGTTAGAGACAAGTTTGAATTACGTTTATATATGTATGTATGAAGTGTGAAGTGTGCGAGGCAGTATAAGGAAATTTGTATTTTTCAGAGTCACAGGTGAGAAGTGGTTTCAGAAAATTGCGTTTACTCGAATGCTAGATGAGATGGAAATTATTTCATGAATTCAAGAGAAATCAATTGATTGTTCAAATAAAGTAAAAAAATTGCAAAATCAATTATAACGTAAAACAAATGTGTTAATATAAATGATTAGATTTCGTCGAAGCGTTTATCATAGTTACTTCTTATTATAATTTTTACTCGTAAAAATGATATTGTAATGTACCAATTTCAAAACAGCAAAAACGAAGAGATTTTTAAATCACGATAAATCTATTAAAAAAATTGCTTAATATCATAGAAAAGCTTCTTTTTAAATTTACATTATTTACATTTTTTTGTGAAATATGGTAATTACTGGAAAGTTAGTGAACCATGTCTACTGTTTCGTTTGCACCATTCATTTTCTAAAATAACGATCGTTTTTCAGTCGTTCGAATGTAGTAGCAGACATAGAACCGACTTTCGGCGATCGAACTTGTTTCACAAGTTCTGCTAATTAGTGGTTGTATGACACTATTAAAACTCTCAATTTACATCTGTCTTAATTAAGCCACTCTTTCAGCGCTGCCATTTGCATTATGTCCAGGCTGTGAGATTAGCATTCTGTAATTTGTTGGTGAAAGGTTCAGAAACCTGTGTCGAAAATATCTCTTCGAAATCGGATTACATACTCGTTCGCATGCTTGTATTTGAAGTTCCATCAGCTGCGGCCACACTCGATTTGATTCACTTACACAAATCCTCTGGTTTAATCGATGGTGAATATTTGTGATAATTTAATATTTTGCGTATCCGTACATTATTGCACATAACTGTTCGAACAAAATCAGAGAATTGCTAAGGTTCTTTTTTTTTTATTTCTCTCCATGGGATTTACAATTAATTCCACAGGAGAATTTAAAAATATTTTACTTTTATTTTATTAATGATACCAGAATAATATTTTAATCCTTGAAATATCTTATGTATCTAAAGATTAATCCTTCATTTTGAGTCTTTTTATTAATATAAATTTTAGTCACCAGAGAAATCTTGATGAAAATAAAAAAATAAATTTACACTTTCCTTTAATTTCTTGTTTAATTTTATATCAATAAATAGTTTACTGAAAATGATTGTAATCAGTATAAAAAAAAAAATTTTAGGAAGGTCAATATAATAGAAACTAACTTAAACATTGACAACGTTTTATTAAAATATGCAATGCCCTAATAATAAAAAAAAAAAAAGAAAAAACAAAGAAAAAAAAAAGGTAACAGTAAAACCCTGTAGCATCTCATTTATCGAAAACTGAAAAATATATATAAGTCGGTGATTATGAAAGATAATCCAAGTTTAAAATCTTGTCTAAAATTTATTTTCCATCTTTTTTTTTGTCTATAAACACATTTATATAATATATAAATTTTGTCTATAAATTTATATAATATATATAAATTTTGTTTAAAATATAGTTTCCATTTTTTTTTGTCTATAAATATATTTACATAATATATAAATTTTGTCTAAAACATAGTTTTCAGTTTTTTTTTGTCCATAAATACATTTATATGATATATAAATTTTGTCTAAAATTTAATTTCCATTTTTTTTTGTCTATAAATATATTTATATAATATATAAATTTTGTCTAAAATCTAGTTTCCATTTTGTTGTTTATGATCTGCCTTATGCAATCGATAAAATAACTCTTTCAACAAAATTGTTGACTTAGACCACTTTCACGAACACCAGAGCACGTATCCACATGCAATGAATAATATCAGAGCTGCTTCATGAAATTTTCACGCGTGCCTCCTAAAATAGGATTAAACAATTCCCCGATCTAGTGCTCCATCAACAACGCTCCCGAGCAAAGACCATAAAGGCCGGCCGGCTCGCAAATGGCCATCACGAACGGGCTGCCGTTTCGATTTGTTCGATCAAAGGCAGGAAGAGTTACTCGTGTCGGAGGCGAAGTCTTTGACAGCGCGGCGGCCGCATGCACGCTTCTCTATTTCGGTGCCGGGGCCCAGAGCTTATCGACGTCGAATATTGCCCGTCACTAGTCGAACGGGTTATGCGTGAATAACAGGCGCACGGGGTAATGCACGGGCCGTGTAATTCGTCGCGGCACAAAAGTGGCCCGGAGTAACGCAATCGCCGCATAATTCGTAACGAGCGAAAACGCGCCGACCCTGCGAACCCTCGAACGAGGGGGAGGAGGGGAGATGCTTAACCCTTTGCCTTGTAATCATGGATCGCAGTGTGCGGTGGAAATTACAGTGACTCGTATATTTGTTCGTGAATGTATGCAGAAACGCGATCGAGTGAATCTAGGAAAATCTGAAGAGTGTTTGCATACGTTAATAAAAATTAACCCTTATCGGTCGCTAGCATTTCATACGTGATTCTCACTAGATTGTAGCTGGTTTCGATAAATTTGCGAAAATTCTTCGGTATTATAAGAATAACATTTTTGTTAGAAATTATTTATTTCCTGAAGGTGTATTATAAATATAGGTTTCCAATAATTATTTATAAGTTTTGAAATTGAATACAGAAATAGCACGAATCAAAGTGAACTATAAACAGCTTTCTTTTAACGTACTTTTCAAGGGCTTCTTCTAAGAACGCAAATAATTATAATACTATTAACCCTTTGAATCCTATGGACGCATATATGCGTCTGACGAAATCTGCTACAGTATTGTCTGTTTATGGAGCAGTTTGTTACTACTCTCTAATTAGCAGTCGCTATCCCTACTCTTTGGAATATTCAGCATTCATATGCGCTTGTTTTTTAATCTTCCACTTAGTTTCGAACTTCCGTCGCTACTTACGGGGACCAACGGAGACTCGCCCTAACATGTCTCCGGCCCGTTTGGCCTCCAGGCCCTCTGTGCACGTGAACGCGGCCTTATGGCTACGTTTTCGCCTTTCATTGGGACAGGCGTGACCTATCGGCGAACATTTACCGGACGCCGACGGCGATGCCTTTTACGTGATAAATTATTGCTCGGTGTGCTTCTCGTTCTCCTTCCCGCGGTATCTTATTATGTGTCGTGCATCGAGTCGAGTTTCTCCAGTCACTTGGATCTCTCTCTCTCTCTCTCTCCCTCTCTTTCTCTTTTCACCCTCCTCGCGGCCATTCTCATCGTATTCGTCGGTCCCTGTGTCTTGTCTTTTTTTTTTTAACTTCCTTTGTTTTTTGGTATATTGCGAATGAGTTTGAGCGAGTTGAACGTTCGAATGTTCTGTCAGTCGATCTTCTTTTAGCCTAAAGGCATGTCTTTGCTAGCGTTCGCGAACTGTTCGCGAACAGTAATTCCATAGAAATGGTCTGCTCGTATAAATATGTGCGTACTGTTTTTCAAACTCTTTACAATGTAACGTGATTGACCCTTTACAGTTGTAAAGTGACTCTCCATATATAAACACGGAAATTAATTCGCTTACAATTTGTTTAATTGAGAGAAATACCACTACGATTTTTAACACCGTTGTTTGCATTTGGGAATTTGTGAAACTGGCACCATTTGATTACCGATAGTCACTTGTTGGGTGCAAAGGGTTAAAAGAAACATGTTAACCGAGAGCGGTTAAAGCATGTTTGGAGAGACACCTTAATTTTTTTAATACCTTAAAGCCTATATATCGGTTTTCCACACTTTAACATGTAATAATGCTTTACTTTGATAAAATAATTTTCCATAGTGTAAGATACAGCAGCTTATGATAAAATAAAACAGGCGAGCAAATATCATTTATTACATTTAAATACAAATTAATTACAAATTGAATATACTTATTACATTTAAATACAAATCAAATACAAATTAAATACAAATTAAATACAAATTAAATATATTTAAATATAAATTAAATACAAATTAAATATATTTAAATACATATTACATACAAATTAAATATATTTAAATACAAATTACATACAAATTAAATATAAATTAAATATATTTAAATACAAATTAAGTATATTTTGACACGAAATACGGAGTTTTCAGGAGGCAAACGCGAAATGCCTCCACCTTACCTGATCCACGTAACAAAAAGAAGGGTTGTTGGTTAAAATCGTGGAAAGAAATCTGCGCGCTGGCGGGCATTCTCCGGTTGCATTCGCCGTGCTCATTATTGCCGTGCGTTTCGTTCTTTTAACGACGCGAATTCACCTCGCGTTAATCGATCAAGAGGAACACAATGGACGATTTGCGGCGAGGTGCATCGTGTGGCCGTGCATAACGTAAGTACGTTCCTCTTACCGTTGCCGTCTCCGTCATTCTTCGTAACGCGTTCCCTGAAACATTCCACATTTTTCGTCTCCCTCGCTTGCATTTGTATTATACGCGAACATTGAACAAATCTTTCGCGTGTATAAAACACGCAGCACTCTTTGTTGTTTTAAACTAAATGAACACCAAATGCTATACAGCATAGGGAAGTCATAGGAATATATATGTTAACAATAAAACTATCGACGATTACAGTGTACTTATTTGCATGGAACAGATCGAATTGAAAATTACATGAAAAAATATCGAATACACAGAAAACAAATCTTTATTTAATTTTGGAAGCTTGGTAAAGTGGATTTATAAGGTTGCTATGAATAATCATCAATCCGTCATTTTAACTCCTCTGGGAGTTCTAGTGTTAAACTAAATGAAAACTAAATGCTGTACAGCATAGGGAAGTCATAGGAATATGTATGTTAACACTAGAACTATCGACGATTACAGTGTACTTATTTGCATGGAACAGATCGAATTGAAAATTACATGAAAAAATATCGAATACACAGAAAACAAATCTTTATTTAATTTTGGAAGCTTGGTAAAGTGGATTTATAAGGTTGCTATGAATAATCATCAATCCGTCATTTTAACTCCTCTGGCAGTCCTAGTGTTAAACTAAATAAAAACTAAATGCTATACAGGATAGGGGAATCATAGGAATATGTATGTTAAAATTCATTATCGTTCTCTGCAGATTTTGTACGTTTAAAAGAAATTTAAATGTGAAAAAAAATATATGTTGGATATAAACAGAAGATGAGAAACTCAGTAACGCTCGGAGGGGACAAGTGGGTCGGTACTGAGTACCGGCTTCGTACCTGAAGGGTTAATAGTGAGACTTACTCTGTATTTGATGACTATACTCGTCATCGCTTAATTTTTGCGACACTCGTAGGTGCACGCTTTCAAAAGAGCGCGCTAAAGCTGACTGGTTAACAGCTAGCCGACTTGATGTGCACTTCTGCGGTTCTCATCGGGTAATCAGTCATTTCTGAGAGAAGTTTTGTGTTTCTAACCGGTAATAAACAGAGTTCATCTCTTGTTAGTATCAGTGTTTTAATGCTAGTTCACAAACACTAGTAATAAACAGAGTTCATTTTTCCTTAGTATCAGTGCTTTAATACCAGTTCACAAACACTAGTAATAAATATAATTCATCTTTTGTTAGTACTAGTGTTTTTATACCAGTTCAGAAACACTAGTAATAAACAGAGTTCATCTTTCCTTAGTATCAGTGTTTTAATACCAGTTTGCAAACACTAGTAATAAATATAAATTCATCTTTTATTAGTACTAGTGTTTTAATACCAGTTCATAAACACTAGTAATAAACAGAGCTCATCTCTTGTTAGTACCAGTGTTTTAATGCCAGTTCACAAACACATCCCTGAATCCAAAATAACAACGATTTCATCATTGAACCGGTTTCACGACACTGGAATATTATCCAAATTTATTCCGTCTCGACGAGAACACCGGCGGCGATATAATATTTTATTTATATAACAAAACAAATCTCGCCTCCTGGGCGGGCGCTAAAATCTTGATTACGGAACCCGATTGATCAAACGTTTGATCATTCGGGGTCGCACGTCATCCAATTAGCACGGATAATCGAGATTCAGCGTTGCCTGCTATGACGGTTTCCCTGTGCACTCACGTTAATTACAGGTGTGTATTATATAAGATACATCCGCGCAGAACAGAGCATACGTGGCTGGAAACGTGCATCGCAATGTAAACTTTATACGATTAGCAAACAGCGCCGGTCTACACTGTGCGCCGCAAACCACGGATTATAACGTTGCTTTTACCCGTCACAAAGTCATCGCTAATTACTGGACCACGGCTATTCATGCGTTTATGGGAAATTCGGATCTGTGAAAAAGTCGAGCTAACGCGAGCTTCCGTTTCTAAGCGATACGTGTGATAGGTGGAACACTGAAAATGAGGCTTTAACCCTCACATGTTGGATTTTGAAGCAGTCTTGATGATAGAATGTGGAAAGTAATTGTATAATATATAAAATTTTCGCAGTTTCAACGCGAGCTTCCGTTTCTAAGCGATAGGTGTGATAGGTGGAACACTGAAAATGAGGCTTTAACCCTCACATGTTGGATTTTGAAGCAGTCTTGATGATAGAATGTGGAAAGTAATTGTATATAAAATTTTCGCAGTTTCTAAGCGATAGGTGTGATAGGTGGAACACTGAAAATGAGGCTTTAACCCTCATATGTTGGATTTTGAAGCAGTCTTGATGATAGAATGTGGAAAGTAATTGTATATAAAATTTTCGCAGTTTCTAAGCGATAGGTGTGATAGGTGGAACACTGAAAATGAGGCTTTAACCCTCACATGTTGGATTTTGAAGCAGTCTTGATGATAGAATGTGGAAATAATTGATTGTATAAAATTTTCGCAGTTTCTAAGCGATAGGTGTGATAGGTGGACACTGAGAATGAGGCTTTAACCCTCATATGTTGGATTTTGAAGCAGTCTTGATGATAGAAATGTGGAAAATAATTGTATATAAAATTTTCGCAGTTTCTAAGCGATAGGTGTGATAGGTGGAACACTGAAAATGAGGCTTTAACCCTCATATGTTGGATTTTGAAGCAGTCTTGATGATAGAATGTGGAAAGTAATTGTATATAAAATTTTCGCAGTTTCTAAGCGATAGGTGTGATAGGTGGAACACTGAAAATGAGGCTTTAACCCTCATATGTTGGATTTTGAAGCAGTCTTGATGATAGAATGTGGAAAGTAATTGTATATAAAATTTTCGCAGTTTCTAAGCGATAGGTGTGATAGGTGGAACACTGAAAATGAGGCTTTAACCCTCACATGTTGGATTTTGAAGCAGTCTTGATGATAGAATGTGGAAAGTAATTGTATATAAAATTTTCGCAGTTTCTAAGCGATAGGTGTGATAGGTGGAACACTGAAAATGAGGCTTTAACCCTCATATGTTGGATTTTGAAGCAGTCTTGATGATAGAATGTGGAAAATAATTGTATATAAAATTTTCGCAGTTTCTAAGCGATAGGTGTGATAGGTGGAACACTGAAACTGAGGCTTTAACCCTCATATGTTGGATTTTGAAGCAGTCTTGATGATAGAATGTGGAAAGTAATTCTATATAAAATTTTCGCAGTTTTAATAGCATACATGAATTTTATGTACAACCAACTTGTATGCATGTCAATGTAAACGAATGAAAGTCAATCTGTTGTACGATAAATAATATAAAAGCATTTATTGCTGGGTCAAAATGGATCCGATTCCACCCTTCTAGGGTTAAGAGGGGAGAAAAAAATAAAGGAATAGCGCGAGCGTTCCGGAGAAGGTTTAGGGTCGCGCAGTTCATTCATGACATTTATTGAATATAGACCATCATAGATATACAAGTGTCCCTCGACTTTCGCATATTTTTAAAAATTCAACTTTTTAACACTAGAACTACCAAAGCAGTTGAAATGACCAATTAGTGATTATTCATAGCAGTCTTATAAATTCATTATGGTAAAGCTTACAAAATTTGTTCTGTAGAAGGAATAAATAAATTTTTTCTTTCTATGTACTCAATATTTTTTCATGTAATTATTAAGCTCCACAGAGTGTCTAACAAAGAACGTTTTAGAATGTTACAGGGGACCAAAAAATAAGAGATACATGTCTTTTTATATCGGCCCGTTTTCATATTTAGGGGATGAAACCACCCTTCAAAATTAATAACATGAAATATGAAAAATAGCTTAAAGTTCGCTCAAAGATCATTATCTAACCTGGTATAAATTTAATTTGCATTTTATCTTGGTGGATGAATGATGTCCTTGTTGGCAAGTACCCTTATCAGGGGTTAAACTACCCCGTCAGTTAAATACACATTTAAAAAATTTAAAATCCGTAAGAAAATTCACAAGGTTTTTAAGAAACCTTAAACCTAAACACAGTAAACATTTCACATTATTATTTTTTTAAAGACATTCCTCTGTTAATTACTGAAAAATTAAATATACGCTTATTAGACGATTAAACTCTAATTTAAATAATTAAATAACAAAAAGGATAATTCGGATCCGATTTCCTTCGAATCGTCGAACATCACAGATT
>JAOPTO010001069.1:247090-259146 GCA_033822845.1 Tetrapedia diversipes | reverse complement strand
AATTATAAACTTGCCATTTAATTATGCTTGCAATTCCAATTGTAAATTTATTGTTTAATTATACTTGTAATTCCAATTGCAAACTTCCAATTTAATTATGCTTGCAATTCCGATTGCAAAGTTACAGTTTAATTATACTTGCAATTTTAATTGTAAACTTACCATTTAATTTTGCTTGCAATTCCAAATATAAACTTGCCATTTAATTATGCTTGCGATTCAAATTATAAACTTGCCATTTAATTATGCTTGCAATTCCAATTGTAAATTTACAGTTTAATTATTCTTGCAATTTTAATTGTAAACTTACAGTTTAATTATACTTGCAATTCCAATTGTAAACTTACCATTTAATTATGCTTGCAATTCCAATTATATAAACTTGCCATTTAATTATGCTTGCAATTCCAATTGTAAACATGCCATTTAATTATGCTTGCAATTTCAATTCTAAACTTACCGTTTAATTACTTTTCTCTGTATCTTCTAGAATTCTTAATCGATTACTATACCCAGTCATATGTATATACTATGCTAATAAATGAATAATTATTGTACTAATGATGGTATAACAGATTAAAGCTACTATAAGTTATACTATAAATTTATAGAAAATATTTTCAGTGCGTTATATTTTTCAATTTCGAATAGAAACGTGACTTTATGGCAGAATAAGCCTCTGTTGTGGAATTAAATAGTATAACATTTAGGTTGACAATAAACCGGTGCCACACAAACTATATCTTTAATACAGGTTTGATCTAGGAATTGACAGAGTCATGAATAAATACGATATATCTAACTTTGAATATGTACGAATGGCTGTGTTTGCGGATGAAGCTCGTGCGTTGCATTTTGTTGACAAGCGACAGGGACCGCTTAGCGAGTCCCTACGGGTTGATTGTTTATTGTGTAAATGTCCCTCTTCATTTGTTTAATTGGTTATCTTCATAGCTACGTAAATTGTGGTACTTCAATGAATTTTCAGTTTATTTGCGATCGCTGTAACTTCACAATGAAGTATTGCTTCGGTTATTACCATCATTTTGAAACTTCGTTGCAATCCAAACATTTTTCTCATTTTACTTTTCAACCCTGCATATTTTTGTTTATTTATTTATTTCGTAAATAGGTTAGGTAATCCTTTTTTTACACTAACTTGAATTATTACATAATTATACATACATTTAGAATCGCTCATGCATATAATGAAGCATTCAGGATTTGATTAGTTTCTCACGTATAACGTAAGAGATTATAAATTTTGGTTTTAAATGCGGTAAAATTTTGAGCAAAGAAGTCAACGCTATTACAGTAGTTGTTAGCTAGAGAAATATTTTCTTTAGTAAAATGTAAGTATTGATAAATTTAAGTAAATTCTTACAGAATTTAAGTATTGATAAATTTAAGTAATTTCTTACAAAATTTAAGCATTGATAAATTTAAATAAATTCTTACAAAATGTAAGTATTGATAAATTTAAGTAAATTCTTACAGAATTTAAGTATTGATAAATTTAAGTAATTTCTTACAAAATTTAAGCATTGATAAATTTAAATAAATTCTTACAAAATTTAAGTATTGATAAATTTAAGTAAATTCTTAAAAAATTTCAGTATTGATAAATTTAAGTAAATTCTTAAAAAATTTAATATTGATAAATTTAAATAAATTCTTACAAAATTTAAATATTGATAAATTTAAGTAAATTCTTACAAAATTTAAGCATTGATAAATTTAAGTAAATTCTTACAGAATTTAAGTATTGATAAATTTAAGTAAATTCTTACAGAATTTAAGTATTGATAAATTTAAGTAATTTCTTACAAAATTTAAGCATTGATAAATTTAAATAAATTCTTACAAAATTTAAATATTGATAAATTTAAGTAAATTCTTACAAAATGTAAGTATTGATAAATTTAAGTAAATTCTTACAGAATTTAAGTATTGATAAATTTAAGTAAGTTCTTACAAAATTTAAGTTACTGTCAATAATAGGAACTTCATATTCTTAACAAGTTTAAACAAATAGAATTTCCAGAAATTTATCAAACACCACTAACACGTGAACTCTTTATTCATTTCTTTCGTCTCGTCCTTTTGGACAAAGTACAGATCATCGCGACCAAGAATAAGATACCGTAAGTCGTCACATAAAAGCAATAACTCAGAGTGACTGAATATGCGCGGCTTGACGGGAGTATTGAAAGCGTAGAAAGGCGGTAAAAGGGCCGAGAAAAGTTCGTTCCAGCAACAGCAGGCCCTAATACAATGAGATTTATCGGCGAGATGCGCTGGACCATTATCACGGCCGGGACGAGTTTCCTGTCCCTTTATCCGAGACCGGGACGGAAGAAGGGCAAGGCGAGGTTTAATCTCACGGGAGAAGACGTTCCGCTCGACAAGTGTCCCCGAACGATTCATCTTCAAAGAAACAGTTGGCCTTTTTTCGCGCCACGTGACAGAGGTCCCACTCTGAACGCCCTCCGTTGGGTAACGCGGTGTTTTCTTGTTCTTCCCTGTTTTTGTCCGGGATACGCGGCCGATATTCCTGTCTATTCCCGACAGGACTTAACTTTTTGTCAGCGTTGGACAAACGGATCGTGTAAAATATCTTAACCGTTTGCCTGTGGACGGATTTTTTCGGACCCATGCCAAAATTGCGGCACTAATTGCGAGGGTGTGTAGGAAAAAATGAAAAACACTTTTTATACAGTAAACTCACTTTTATTGTATTGCAAAAACAACAATTTTTACAAAATACCATTTATTTACTTGAATCTGTAAATTCATTTTTGTGGGTAAGAGTAGAAAAAAGTGTGAGTGAATATGTAGGAACAATTTATTTATATAATTATTAACAATAAAGAAATATAATTATTAACACAATGAAATATAATAAAAATATTAAATACGCTTTAGGACACACTCTCTCTTGTTCTCTCTATACATATATTATAAATTACACGGTACCAGGATCACCACACACAGTCTGTCCTTTTTTTTATCGCCGTTCACTCTATCAATACCATACACATGCAAATCACACAGATCATACTTCGTCACACTCATTCCACAACACGAACCTTAATATTTATTCATACGTTTGTCATACACACTTCACACTCATACAAACATTCTTTCTCACATTCCACACTCTATGATTCCACCACAAAAAGCACTTATAATTCACTGAAATTAACACAAATAATTTTTTATCATCCTTTACACGAGTGGTTTGCTATACAAAGCGCGTGAATTCTCTTTTTACAAATAAAACAAATTAAGTTTGAACGTGTAACTCCTCTACCATTTTTATTGCTGCAAGACTGAATCTTTGAAATATGTAATATTATTAACAAATAGAAGTCAGAGCAGCATTATTGCGCTTTACGCATTCTTGGCATAACAAAGAAGGAGCGCTATCACGCTCCTCTGCACTCAAACAATTAATGAACAACGTGTGATGCTCATCTGTCTAGGATAATTAATATGATGAGAAGGGCAGCGCTTAATATTAGTGTTAGTTTTTAGTTTTGAGCGAAATTCAAATGGAACGGAGAGGTGCAGGAAGAATTGCGTGGTTTTTGTTAGAGAGAGAGAAAACAAGATGATAAGGGAAAAATTGTTATGCGTTTAAGTTGTTAATGAAATGAAACACAATTGCTTAGGTAGTATAAACGTCATCGAAATTATAAATAGTGATATTCAACGACTTTATTTAGTTGCTTTAATTTGTTGCTTTAATTTAATATTTAGATATGGGTAATATTCTGTTGCACACATTTCATTTGTATTATTAGATTCATAGGTAATAATAGAAATTTCAAGAGGTTAAAATGTTTGAAAGAATAAGTAATTATTAAAGAAATCTAAATGAATTATAAGATTAAAAAAAATTTGTATAGAGTACGATTAGATTTTGGATTAAATTTTGGATCAATAAAGGAGATAAACACAAACGAATTAATAATTGTTATATTCATTTATTCTCTAAATTTAATGAAACGAATGCGTGTAATACCTACAGTATCACGTGTACATTTATACGTTTCACTTTGTATAATGTTTACACAACTCGATAATTACAAACATTAGTTGAATTGCCAATATTATTGTAATTAATAATTACTGGCGCTGGTAACGATACCTGTAATGAGCCATATTAAACTGCGATTCATGATTTATAGATTATATTGATCACTTAGCGAGCATAAAAGCCAATTTGTGAGCTGCTACGGATAATAACCACTACAAATGTTATGTATGTTTAAAGGGAAATTATAATTAACAGGTTGTAGTTAATAGAAGCAACGTTATCCATGAAATTTATACCCGAAGGAAATATTAAAGGATAATATAAAGAATACTTGAATTTCTTTCTTCTTAATGATTTCTGTGACTTATTAAATTTTATTGTTAATTAGTTTTTATTGTACTACTGGTCAATAATTTGAAATCGATATTTATGTCCAAGTGGAGTTCAAGAAATTACCAAAAAGAAAAGGAATTTAGAATTTTTTTATGTTATCTTAGAAAATTCTTCATTAAGAATCCATCAAGATAAAAGAAATTGTTATTAAATACACTGTACAATACAGTGTACAATTTTAGGTCAATTAGAAAGTTAGTTTCTTTATTAATTCGTCAGTCGACCAATACTCATGTAGTATTAATTTCTTTGTCCGTGGCATTAACATTGTAATGGCCAAAAATCCATACATCTCACCTATTGATGTGGGTTTCCAGGAATTAATTCGGGAGTGTGTCTTAGGCGAAGTATTTCCTTTTATATATGTAGGAAACAATTAATAAAAGATTATATATTTTAAAATAGTACAAAAGAGAGTTAGGTTACAATTACATGAACATTGCGCACGGAATGAACAAAGGATGGGCGTCTTCTATATAATAAAAAAAAACAACATCTCGTGACAAAATCGTTTTTACAACAACTCCGTTTCGCTCGCTCGCGATCTTCTGCCCTCCACGCAGGCAGTGCTGCCCTACGAAATAATTTCGCCACTAAACCTTCATAATCTTAAATCCTAATTAGTATGAATAAAACTTAATAAATCTATGGGTAATTTCTGACTCCTACATATACGTGAAACAATTGTTCGTTTCTTCTACTATACTAGACACTAAAATAAAATAAAATACCAAGGTATGTTGTTTCTGTGTGTTACACGGATATGATAAAATAATTTCTTAACAAATTCAGTAAGACAGCAGTAAATGATCAAAGCGTGTCGCTGAGCACACATGTGCGCCCATAGTCTATATCGACGACTTGTGCTGGGCGCATATGTGCCCATAATTATGAAAGTGGTCTAAGTCAAAATTAAAAAAGAATGAGTTTATCAGTTATTTCACATTACATCATTTTAAACTAAACTAATTCAATGTAATTTTTACGATATCGTCAAAAATGAACCATTAGATAGTGATTGTAATTTCAACATTATATGGAAGTCATTTAGTGTTAATTATGAAAGTGGTCTAAGTCAAAAATTTAAAGAAATTATATGAACATAACTTTAAAATGACGCGTTGCCCTCTTTGACGAGTTTCTGAACTACACAATAAACCGACAAATGACAATCAAACAATAACAGAAACGACAATACTTTTCGGTCTGCCTAACAATATATGGAATTCATTTAGTTCTATTTTGAAAGTGCATTAATTCAGTTAGGCTCTTTTGAACTAATTATTGGCGGAAAAATAATTTCTTCCAGTAACGGAAGAGAAACATAAAGATATTATGTGTTTACTATCGTACATCCCTCCAGTTTTTCAGGAATATTTCAAGAATCTAAAAACTCATAATAATAAAAGCCGAAAATGATAAAAATGGATTATTTTTAAAAAATAATTAATAAACGCTCATGAATTATTTCATTAAAATTATTACTTCTAATAAAACACGTAGTTTTTTATTGCTTTAAGTCATTCATAGGACATTCAATTAATTTTGAAAATGGTCTAAGTCAATTCAAAGTTTAAAAATAACATTTTCATATGAAATTTACACAAAATTTCAGATTCATAATAAACTTCCATTAATCAAGACTAATAAAATTATAAATTAAAATATTGTATAATATACAAATATTTTTTAATTTATTCGAATGCAATTCATTAAATATCTCGAAACAAGAAATGTATGACTTAGACCACTTTCATAATTATGGGCGCATATATGCGCCCATAGCAGTCAAAGGGTTAATCGATCGATGCCCAACTTCATTTCTACGAGACGTTTTTCGCGCGGGCCGTTCGCAGAAATCGCTTGAGGCGTCGCCGATGGGAAATCCTCGGCCAGGATAAAGGCGGCGTTGTTCGCGAGGTCGTTGATGAATGGAGCCTCGGGAATCCTCGCTTCGCGAACAATAAACGGCTCTCGCCGCGACTGTTTGCACACGTGTCCCGAAATTCCAAGCGGCAACACTCGACCTTTCGCTCAACCCATCGAAGGATTTATTTTCGTTTCGCCGTGGAAACAGCCCCGCGGCCTCTCGTTGTGTCGCTGTTACGACCGACCGACCGGGTGCCACCGGCGCCAAGGAGTCACTCGTGTCGACAAGGATCGGGACAGGCCTAAAAATAACCGTGAACAAATTATAAGCCGACCGACTAACGTTTACCCGCGTTCTTTTCGACCACATCCTTTGATTCCGTGACGTTCGTCATCGTGCGCGAGCAAGTTCAACGCTTTGACTGCCATGTTGGTTGTACATGATCGATCATGCTGACTGGGTCCACGCGATCACCTTTTCTAATAAGGTATTTGTTGAATTTATTGTAATTGTTAGAAAGATACATTGTGTATTGCTGTGATCGGCTTATGTTTGAATGCGCACGTATCCCCATCAGGGCTCGCAGCGGTGGGATCGCGCCGGATCGTATTCTTTTGTTTTTAGGGATTATACAGGGTGTTCGGACAGCCCTGGGCTTAAATTGAAAGAGTAACTCCCTGAGACATTCTAAGACGAAATCAAGAGTAACGATTTTGCGTTTGAGGCTTTGTTTACGAGTTATAACTAGTTAAAGATATCGTTTAATCCGGACCGTTTGACGCTTGAGAGCGGGTAACCGAGGCAACTCGGTCGGTAACGTCGCTGAGTCCACAGTAATGCTCAAGCGTCGGACGGTCCGGATTAAACGATATCTTTAACTAGTTATAACTCGTAAACAATGCTTCAAACGCAAAATCGTTACTCTTGATTTTCGTTTTAGAATGTCTCAGGGAGTTGCTCTTTCAATTTAAGCCCAGGGCTGTCCGAACACCCTGTATAATTGGCAGGAGTTCTCGACATGGTGTAGTCCACGCACGTTATGCTGTACAGTAAAACATAATATATAATATACTCTTTAATCCCTTTCCGTCTTCTTCTTCTTTTTTTGACAGTAATTTCCAGTGGGCTGGTGGGTTACTAATGACTGTGGTCTTCATTTTCTCACACAATATTTGAAATATATTGGGCTGTTCAGAAAGTAATTTCGTTTTTTCCTAACAGAAGGCTTAATTGTATTTTTCCATAGCCTACTTCTCACATAAGCCGCATGGTCATTATATATTTTGACAGCATGTATAGCAAGGCTTGCTTGTGAAAATTTTCGGTTGATTCTATCCAGTAGTTTTTTTACCAATATGGACAATATATAATTCAATAAAATATTTATTCACTATAAGAAAATCGTCTTTTATTTTCATGAAAGAAAGAAACGAAACTACTTTTCGAATTACCTAATATTTTAATAGGATAGGTACATGTTTATAGTTTAGACTCTCAACAATAAGTGTTTCTAATGCTCGATATTCGTTGCTACACACTTTACACTCACACATATAACATATTCTCGAATACACAAAACCTATAGACAATTAACGTAAGATATCGTGATTACATACGATGGCTAATGCAGATCTAACAGTATCGGTGTTTCACGTGTAATCATAGAAGCATTGTCGGGTATAACCCTTTGCACTCGGGAAATTATTCTTGGTCGTCTAATAATACTGAAAATTCTCACAGAATTCGAAGATTTTCACATGCAAAATATTTCCTAAGATTTGTCTATATTAAATTTCATTTAATTTAATTAACATTATAATATCGTGTGAGACTCGATAGTGAGACTATAAGAAACATGAGTGAAGCTCATGTTTCAATAATTTTCATACATGCCCTTTTTTTACCAACCCTCGCGCACCAACTTTCGTCACTGAAATCAAAGAGCAAGGGGTTAAGTAATCCACTAAGATTTGCATATATATGACAGTTTAATCCTTTACGTTTGAATATTTGCGAAACTGCGAATGTTTATGTGCACACACTATTTTGATTATATTCGGATAATCGATCATTCTGATTAAAAAAAATTTGAATAATCGACAGTTCACTGGATCACAGTCCCATTAGAGAGGAATTCGTGTCATTTACATATCATGTACTTTCAATTTTTCATCGCGTCGCGTAACGAACGGGATGTAATGGATCAAACGTATCAAACGGACGTTAATCATTTATCGTCGGCTTTAATGTTATAATTAATCGTAGAAAGCTTATCCGATAAACATGCACGATTCAATCATCGCGATCGTCGCTGGCATGTATCCGTGCGAATTTTATTAACGTGCACGCGTTTGTACGCGCGACAACTTGTTATTAATGCCGTCTATACGATATTAATGTTCAGCCGCTGCTGAATATAAAGTCGGACACTGGTAAAAGCGAGAACACGTTGATATCTGTTATAAATTAGAAAGTTAGCCGGCCACAGGCGGAGCTGCGATTCTTAATTTTGTATTTCGAAACGCGACTGTTCGCCGGCGTATCGAGTTCACATTTTCGCACGTTTTGTGAAAAGAAAGTTACGATCGAGTAAAAAACGAGGCGGTCAGACTTTTTTTTGCGGTTCAGCGAAATATTTGAAATTCAGCGTTAGAATTCTTGATGTTTTTGTCAATTCATTAATTATTCATTAATTTGAATCAGCAAGGCATTTATACTTTTTTTTTTGTAACAGCTAAATATTTCCTGTTAAAATTCACTTCCAACGTATTCGAATATCCAGTTTTATTTACTGCACTATGTTTGGTCAGTAATAAAACATCGAATTTGCAATTTAGTAATTTAAATTAATGTCATTGTTAAAATACTAAATTAGTAATTAGTAATTTAAATTAGTAACTTTGGTAAAATATTAAATTACTAATTAGCAATTTAAATTAGTAACTTTGGTAAAATATTAAATTACTAATTAGTAATTTAAATTAATGTCATTGTTAAAATACTAAATTAATAATTAGTAATTTAAATTAGTAACACTGGTAAAATATTAAATTAATAATTAGTAATTTTAAATTAGTAGCTGTGGTAAAATATTAAATTATTAATTCGTAATTTTTAATTAGTAACTTTGGTAAAATATTAAATTAGTAATTAGTAATTTAAATTAGTAACATTGGCGAAATATTAAATTAGTAATATTAGTAAAATATTAAATTAAAAATATAATATTGGGCACATAAATGAATAAAATTCTAAGAAATTAATAGAATTTAATATACAATGTAATATATAATAACATTTAATATATTTTAATAAATAACATCAGTTAATTTTATTTCCTCATGCTATCTTGTATAATTAGAATTAGCAGTTGTAACATCAATCTGAAGTCACATATGCACGCTTTTCCTAGTCACCAAAATTTTTTTTCCCATTCACTGTTCAACATTCCGTAAGCCACAAGAGAGCTGTCTCAGCGCATAAGCATTCATCACGCCCGAAAACGCGACCGATTCCCGGCACCAGTCGCTTTGTCACACGCTTCAACGTGACAGATCTGTCGCGATTCTCTTTCGAGGACACCCAGCCGGAGGCAAACAAAGCGCTTACGTCGTTCTTGACCGGATAAATTTCTCGAAAACGAATTATTCTTGGAAAAAACGCTCGACCGGATCCGAGTTTGGTTTCAGACAAATTTAGCCTGATGTCTCTATTTCAGCTGCACTTAAATACATTGATGTTCGTATATTTTCAATTGTAATCGTCATTTTTAGTACGCGAATAAAAACGTTTAATAAATTATGTGTCATATTGTATAATTAGTTTCTATTGCAATTAATTGATGTGTTATTTTATATATATTTTTTTAACGTATTTCTCGGAAACGTATTTTCGCTGTCAATTTCTTTCTTACTATTTTCATCGCCTTTTCGTTGAACAAGTTTTTGAGTCTCTTTAGATTTTATTTATATGAAATTTTCGGACAATTCAACATAAACAGATTTCTATTGTATTTGAGTACTAATGTAATATTAATAGCTTAATTAATATTAATAATTCAGTAAGTAATAGATTCCTCTGTATAAAATCTAGCACGTTACGAAGTATGAGTCGAAGATTGCTATATCGTAGCTGGTAATAAAAAAGGTTTTTGCCAAGATTCATATTGTCCTTATATATGGTTTAAGATTTAGGGTAAGGGGGTAGGAAAAGTACAACAGGGTTATAGAGAAATTCCAGGAGTTGACGAATAGATATGGGATGGATGACTTGGATGGATGATTAAGGGTTCAGGGTTTAGGAGGGATGATTCGAAAAGATGAGTGACGGTTCGGAAATGTAACTATTTACAGGGAAAGTGTAACTGTTTATTGTCTTAGTTAACCTCTTAGATACGACGTGTCACTATAGTGGCTTTCGCGAATATCATCTCTTTATATATCATACCCAATTGTATTATATTATCAATTATTATATAGTGAATTGTAAAAGTTAAAGTATGCGTAATATATTTTGAAGAAAATTATAATTTAATCGTCAAATATTTAATTCCAATGTACTCGCTTAGAAAACGGCGTTATCTGTCACATATTACAGTGCTGTACCGTTTATGCATAATTCGCGTCAAACTCCGCCGTCTAAAGAATAGGCCTCGCGCACAATTTAGCCGTGCTTAAAAGGTTAAACAAGCGATATCCAACAATGAACTGTACCGGGATAAACTGAAAAAGATCGTGTAAGGATCGAGCATTGTCGTTATTATTTTCGCGCGCGAAAGATCGCCATGGCGAACACCAAGAGCCTCGAGGAGATCGAAGAAGGGAACAAAATGGCGGTAGAGACGGAGAGTTGGTTGACTGCTTGGAGGATGGAAAAGGACAGAGAGGAATAGGAAGAACATCGGTAGCGGACGACGATGACAGTGTCCCTTACCTGGTTCGGATCGTCGGTCGACATCGAGCACGACAGGCAAGATCCTTAATTCGTGGACGACAGATGATGGCGAACTGAAGGACAATACGGGGGCCAGCGGCGGGAAAGGCCAGAGGGGAAAGAACAATCCAGCTTTGTCCTGTCAACTGTCCGCGGCTAATGAGCCTCTTCTATGGCCTTCCTGCAGTTGCTTTCAGAGCCGCTGTGCTCTGGTCTGCATCACGGCTCGATACCCGCCAATAAACCGTTTAATTTTGCGTCGTCTCTGTTGCACGATCCCGAATCGTTTGGCAACATTTGAAAGACCCTGACGCGACCGATTGAACACATATAGGTGGGAGTTTTCCTAAAATCGTACAGCAACGATATCTTTAAGAATTTATCTTTTATTTAGAGTAGGAAAATGCATATTGTTAGAAATTGAATACAAAAATATTACGAAGCAAAAATTAACCATAAGGCACCTTTCTTTCAAAGTACTTTCTTAAGGGCTTCTTCTAAGAACCCAAGCCACATCTGTCATTTTAGAAAGTTTTAATTTTGCATCGTCTCTGTTGCACGATCCCGAATCGTTTGGCAACATTTGAAAGACCCTGACGCGACCGATTGAACACATATAGGTGGGAGTTTCCGTAAAATCGTATAGCAACAATATCTTTAAGAATTTATCTTTTATTTAGAGTAGGAAAATGCATATTGTTAGAAATTGAATACAGGAATACTACGAAGCAGAATAAACCATTTAGCACCTTTTCCTTAAGGTACTTTCTCAAGGGTTTCTTTTAAAAACCCAAGCTACATCTAACGTTTTAGAAAGTT
>JAOPTO010001069.1:0-241257 GCA_033822845.1 Tetrapedia diversipes | reverse complement strand
TTAACCCTTTGCACTCGAGAGGCGACCGTTAGTCGTTTAATGATATTAACTTCAAAAATTTTCAAATTCGAAATATTTACTATGATTCACGTATATTAAACTTCATTTAGTTTTGGTTATGTCGTATATTAAAATTTACATATACGACTGTTTAACGTCCGGGTCTGAATTAAAGTCTGAAAATTTGCGAAACTATCATATGCTAGGATTACGATGTCCCATGAGAGGGGATAGCCGAGTGCAAAGGGTTAAATACGATTACTTTCTGATACGAAATCGTAAGTTGTTTTTTAAAAAGAAAATTAGCGTTTCGAAATTTGTGGATTTTTTTACTGTCTGTTGAATATTTTAAAGATGGAACTGTTAATTTTCCATGAATCGAAGTTTTTGATAGTGAATCTCGTCTATAGTTATCAAAAGTGCCATCAATAAGCAGCGATAATATAATGATTGCAATAAGATACGTTTGTTAGATTTCAAGGTTTGGGGATTTTCAAATGATTTATTTCTACCAAACTTTAAGTTACAAAATCTACTGTATCGTAGCTGGTAACAAAGAAAAAAAGGTTCTTGCTAAGTTTCATATTGTCCTTATATATGACTTGAGATTTAGGGTAGCTGGGTAAGAAAAGTACAACAGGTATAGAGAGCTTAAGCGTTAACTTAGGGTTCCAGGAGTTAACGAATAGATATGGGATAAATGATTTAACTGTTTAACTACTGAGTATAACTAATAAACAAACTGACTGGAATTTGAAAATTTGCGAAACTATCATTTGGCGACTGACGGTCACCTCTCGAGCGCAAAGGGTTAACACTTAGCCAGCCGAACGGGGAGATCTTCCATTTTTTCCGCAACTAGGGCGCTGCGATTGATTCTATTTATTTTTGTTATTAGTTAGTCTTGAACTAATGTTGTTCACAGTTTGTCAAATGCATTTTCTACTTTTACAAAGTACAATTTTTAATAAATTCTTAATACGCGATGAAGAGTGTTCGGTTAGGTGTGACACCGTGGGGTTAGGTAAATATTAATAAGTTCCTGGTCGATGAAGTGTTAATTCGTATAGTATAAAATTTCGACCGGAAGCTTTTGGCATTCACTGTCTTCGCGGCTTGTTTTCGGTGCACCGGAGACAGTTGCACGTATTATTATACACGTAACGAGCTGGCCAATGCCGCTGCTTTCTTTCTTCGCGAACAGGCCCACACCACACGTTGAACAGCTGCGTGAGTGGTCGTTGGCCGCGATGGGCATTCGTCGACGTGTAAAATACGATTGTAACGATGGTTGTTTTACGGCCGATTGTTTTATTGGATTTTAAATTAGGAATACGTATGCGACGGCCGTTAAAAGGAAGATGTAACGAAGGGAGATGCAGGTGTAAATGTTTCTTTAACCGTAGAACACACACACGCTTGTATCTGATTTCTATGATTGGCAGATCTTTCGTTGGTCGTTATACTGTTAGTCTGCAATAAGCATATATCTTTAACACTTAGCCAACCGAATGGGGAGATCTCCAATTTTTTCCTCAACAAATCACTACTATTGATTCTATTTGCTTTCGTTATTAGTTAGTCTTGAACTAGTACTGTTCATAAATTTTCTAAAATACAATTTTTAATAAATTCAACATCAGCTTAGGACCAACTAATAACGAAAGTAAATAGAATCAATGGCACTGCTTCGTCAAGGAAAAAATGGAAAATGTCCCAACAGTCTTTGTCCTCAACAGAGCGCTGCAGTTGATTCTATCTGCTTTTGTTATTAGTTAGTCTTGAACTAGTACTGTTCATAAATTTTCTAAAATACAATTTTTAATAAATTCAACATCAGCTCAGGACCAACTAATAACAAAAGTAAATAGAATCAATGGCACTGCTTTGTCAAGGAAAAAATGGGAGATCTTCCCATTCGGTCGACTAAGTGTTAAATTACTGGGAATTATAATTTGATCTCTATTTACCCTAAATTGTGTTTTTATTTATTAATTAGTCTTGAACTAGTACTGTTCATAAATTTTCTAAAATTTTCTAAAATACAATTTTTAATAAATTTAGCATCAGCTCAGGACCAACTAATAACAAAAGTAAATAGAATCAATGGCACTGCTTTGTTAAGGAAAAAATGGGAGATTTCCCCCAACACTAGGACTACCAAGGGGGTCAAAATTGTGAGTAAATATGTAGAAACTATTTACATAACTATTAACAATAAAGAACACAACGAGATATAACAAAAATATTAAATATGGTGAAATACGCTTTAGGACACACTCTCTTTTATTCTCTTTCTATATATATATTATAAATTACACGTTACCAGGATTGCTGTTATCACCACACACATACTGTCTTTTTTTTAATTACCGTTCACTCTATCAATACCATGCATATGCAAATCACACAGATCATACTTCGTTACGCTCATTCCACAACACGAACCTTAATGTTTATTCATACGTTTATCATACACACTTCACACTCATACAAACATTCTTTCTCACATTCCACGCTATGATAACACACACTCTATGATTCCACCATTTATGATTTTTCATAGAATCGTGGTAAACTCACTGTGGTCCCTACACATTTCAAAAATTTACGAGCAAATGATTTTTATTATGATTCCTGTGTGCGTTGCAGCATCGACAGTATTAGCGACGATTAAACAACGCGTATAACTAGAGTGATAGAGTGGGCTGTATCTAAATGAATGATTGCGACTTCGGATGTACTAGGCTTTATTTTAGATGTAAACCGTTTCAAAGTTGTGACGAGAGTGTCTCTTCGAAGACACTTCATATTTTACAAAAACTCGGAGTGGGCGTACAATATTTGGCTATAGGTGAGGGAAAACGATCTACTAATTTCTTATTGGCTAGCTACGTTCGAGTGGAAGTGGTAAGATCTGTGACGTTGAAGGGTTTTTCCCAAAAGACCACAGCGAGTAATAGACCTAAGGAGTACCTTGAAATGAATGAAAACTGCAAACAAAGACTCTACGGCTAAAGTTAAGGGTTCTGACACCAGATGTGACTTGACCATAAACCAAGGAAAAAACGGGCTGGAATGTAATGACTCCTTGGGTCCTATTTCTGCTACGACTAACGAACTATGGATTGTAAAAGGGCAAAGGTTTTCTAAAGAAACTAAAAAATACGTTATGCTATTGTAATATTAGTGTAGGGTACGTATAAAGGTCCCTGTACCTGGATAGAGAAAATAAGCGTACTGACCATTATTGCCGGCACTGAGCAAAATCATCGGGCCGGCGTAACGGAATGGTCCCAGGGATTTTCCCTGGCTCCCCTTTCCCAGTTTTTCTGGAAGGTTGTCGTAGCGTCCCTTTTCGGCGTGAGCCGAAATGCGGACGCCTAAAAAAGTAGTTAGCAGCTAACCGCCAATACAGGCACTTCTGCACTTCTCGCGACTTCTTCGTGTAATTTAATGTTATCTTTCTGCGTGTTTGTTTGAGTATTAATAAATAGTTTATAGACGTTAATATCTCTTTCAATACCCAATTAAAGATCCTAACATCCTAAATTAGAAACTAGACTTATCCTCTTATTTTATGTGCCTTTCAAGACCTAACAATTCCTAAAATGTATAACAAAGATGACTGTTATCACTAAACGCGATCGAATCGTAAAAGCTAATCTAACGATATCCGGTCTCGTGTGTGTGCGACCGAGTCGGAGCCAAAGTTTCCTGGACGGGCGAGCGCCGTGATAATTATTCACAGCGTTGTTTCCTATAAGCGCCGATTGATTGCGTGCCAACCTGAAAGGCGGCCGCGCGCCTTCCCCGTGGTTAGACAGTGTCCGCCGTTATATAACGCGTTTCCATTCCTGCACACGGTTCGCTCCCGGTCTATTTCCATCGGGGCGAGTTATTTCGAATCGTTCATAAATGATTCATGCGCGCGGCATTAACACCGTCGGGAGGAAAGAAACCCGTGGAAAAAGGAGGAGACCGGGCAGAAAAACAGGACGCACGGCCAGACGAGACTGGTCCCGGCCGTATTCGGCGTTTGTCCATAAAACGAGTCTGAGGCGATCGACGACGACGACGAGGGGAACACACCTCGGGACGTTCCCTCCACGACGTGCAGAAACAAAAGAAGCAATTGGCCACGTCGGCATCCTCGGCCAAGGATCCCCATGCATATGGATTAAGACGCTCCACATCTCGCCAAGGTGCAGGATACGTAATCCTTGTGCTGGCGCGCAAGCAAATCATGTTTATTCAGGAACGCGCGCATACATAGTGATAGAGGGAGGCATCACGCGTATGCGTGTCCACGCGCAACGTTGCACACACCAGGGGGTTGCATCGATGAAGGTGTGTGTCATCGGGGACCAACGAGTTCTGGATGTGTTCGCTGTTTGCGTCCAGACGTGTGATGCGTCGTCTCAAGGTCGCTTTCGCGACAGTCGAATCGAGACTGGTGTGCGTTGGACCCTTTTTGCGGGCAGCTCGCACTTCTGGATGCAAATCACGGGGCTGCGAGCCGGTCGAGGAATTTATCTGTGTTCGCCAGTATCTAATTGGTGGCGGTGGGAAAAAATTGATCGTCGGATTAACGACACCTTCTTGCTCCGGTCACTCTGCGGACCAGAACTCGGTGAAACATGGCTCGTCGGTTTGCTCGCATGTTTTCGACGTGTTTATTCTTGTTCTGCTGGCCACGATCGTGATGTTCCGTTTCGAGAACGCGAAACTTGAGCGTGTTAGGCACACCGGCAATTAATCTTCGACCGGTTACGATTGCAGTTCTTATTCCGAGTTTTGTCTCTCGAGGCTGTCGAGCGCGACTGGTCATTACTGTTTTACGATACCGTTTTCACGTTTCACAGTGTCGCAGATCTTAATCTGCGGTAGAAACTATTTGTTACATCACGTGTTCCGACAACCAATCCGGTGGAACGTGTACGAACGGTTTCATATTTGAACAGGCAAAAATTTCCTTACAATATCGCCCGGCGTGCACGATTGTTCGTTGATAGCAGAAATTGATATTCTGCCGGCGAAACATCTAGTTAGCGCGGCGAAGTTATTCGGCCGGGGTGCAAAATTGCACCTCGTGCAGCGCACGTAAATGGAACTCCGCTTTTTTGACTAATCCTGATTGTAGTCGTTGGTATGGGGCTCGATTTAGCGTCCTGCGATTGTAATTCAACCGCGAATTATAGTACTTGCAGCCGTTTCGTCTAGACCGGACAGACCATAGAAGAAATATATTACCCGTGTACATGCGGTTAGTAATTTTGTAACATTATCCAGTGGGTAGATTTTTGCCTTGCGTTTAAAAATGTACAAGTGTAAGTATTTTTTTGCATAATAATATGAAAGATGTATTTCGAAGATTGTAGAAAGATTGGCAGAACCGATAGGAATACTTAATGAGAAACAGCAGTTTTTTTCAAAATATTGTTATACATTCAGAACATTTCCATTTATTTTGTCGAAAGAGAAGGGAAAAAATATAATCGATGAATAAGTATTTTGGTCAATTTTATGAACTAAATTATCTAACTAATTATCTAACTTTTATCTTAATTATATTTAATTATTCATTGCTACCTAAATATCTAATGTATCTAATAATGGACATATCTAATAAGTAATAGGTTTAAAAAAATAGAACTGATCTATATTAATATATTTATTATATTCAAAAGTATTCTTTGCTATACTGTATTTTATTTTCACCTACAGTATCGCAGACTGTCGGTATTTCATGATGCATGGAACTGGAGAGCATGTTTTCGCTAGTATTAATCCTGATATAAAGCGCTAAAAATATAGACTAGAGCATTTAAACTTGTCAAAGGCCTGCGTACTCAAAAATTATTATCTAACACAATTTTATAGCGCCAACACACGCGGGAATGTTAAATACACAGCTTTTTTTATCACGGTTATCGATCATTCCTGTTTTCTACCAAAAAATTCTGTTCCTCGTTCGACTTTTATTCGAAACATCAAACAACTATCCAGTTCAATCTCTGCCACGTCTTCCGAACTATCAAGCAGACGTTCAATAAAACTGTCTTTTGTCCGATTTTTCCTTTTTTCTTTTTGTTTTTCATTGATCGTTCACCGGATTATATCCAGACAAATTAAACATTTGAACGGGATCAACGGTCTAATGAAATTTCCCGGACTTCTCATCGTGTCTTCGAACGTTTACAGAGCTAATAGTTTAGCGTGCGTTCCACCCGGAATTTTCAGCGGCGCGTCGCCTCGCGGGAACTCCCCCTCGGGGATCCAATAAAATTTCTCATTTGCGCGACGCCATGTTGACTTTCTCCTGTGCGATGGCGCTGCTTTCGCCGCGACATTATTACGCGCTGCAGAGAAATCTCCGCTGTTTCATTCAAGTAACAGCTTTATTGAAATGAAAAGACACTCGGTTTTGATTCGAAACCGTTTGTTACAATAATTCTGTTCCGTTGATTGAATTCTGAAATTCTGTGTTGTTAATTACAAGAAGCAAGAGTAGAACTTGTGACCAGAGGAGTTTGCAAATAAACGTTCGCTTATGATTAGCAGTCCTTGCTTTTTATCACGAAATACCAGATTTATGGAATAGAGATACATTATACCTGCAGTTTCGATTCTGCAACTGTGTGCAGAATTTAATTTATGAGTTTGGGACTAATTACGCATGGATTATGTTGTTCGAAAGATAAAAAGGAAGGAAGTAAAATAGGAAGTAAAGGAAGTTTCTCAATCAAAAAATAGAAATTCCTATATATCTTGTACTTTTTATTTTATCTATCTCTATTTATACTACATTATATCGACGAATATTTCTATTTTTGTCACTAATAGGGCGTGTTTTAACGTTAATATTTGGTGAAAAGTAGAAACGATCGATTCTTGGGACAAAGTCTTCGATCATAAGATTTTCTTTTAAGAGTAGCTGTACCGCGACTGACTCATAAAAGACCTTCATAGCAAAGTTAGCGGTTTCAGGTTTCTAGGCTTCAACAAATCCTAAATGCACCTTATATTATTAGTAGTATTGTTATGTATTTATGAGAATTTTAAATACAAAAAACGAAAGTACAAAAATCTCATATTATGCATTACTCTACAAAATATCTAAAGCCAATTGCACACATTAATATTCGCGAAGTGAAAAGAATCTCTACCTAGTTACCATTCCTGAATTGCTGCTTATAAAGATTCTATTTTAACAAAGATCCGTCAATGTTGAATTATTTTACTTGACGTGTCAGCATGGATGAGCTAGCGTGTCCCGATCGAGACTCAACGTCAATCGAACAGCGTTTCACGCCAGTCAGAAGAAGACACGGCCGGTTTTTCGAGCGGCGACAGGTTGCTCGTTAACCCTTTGCGGACGCTTGTCTGCGGACAACAACCCAAGCATTTTTACCGTTCTGAACGCGTGTCTGCGGACAGTAGCCCAAGCATTTTACCCACTTCGGTACGGCGCTCATTGGCCGAGAAACCTTGCCCACAACCGGCGCTCACCATCCACGCGCTGTTTCGTGTATCGACAGTGAATTCGTTTTGCTGTTTTACGGATCTGTCTGGGTCTGTCTCGCGTGAGTGTGTCCAATGGCACATTCGCAATCGAAATCCAAGACACACATGGAGTCAAGAGTGGTCTTCTTCCCCCAAAATCCAAATCATGCCGAAAGCGGATGGAAGCGTTCTCCATTTCCGCAACTTTTGTATTGGCAAAACTCGATAAGTCACATATAGCCAATAACATCTGGCAGGTCTAAACCGAAATTAGCGAAAGCTGAAGGTGCGGCGTTGTCCAAGTGACACAAATGACCATCACTACATGTTTTACAGATCTGTGATGAGGAAAGCTTTGAAGCACTGAAAGCTTGTTTTACATTACAGGCAGCATTACTTGTAATGCAAATCAATAGAGCGTATATTTTTATTATGAAATTTCTAAATGTTCATAATTTTATTTTGATAAATGAAAAATTAGAAAATTGAACCCTTTTAACACAGTTCACCGACTGGGAGCCTATTAACATTTAGCTAATTCTATGATGTCACATCTAACCGAACACTCTCCATTGTGTATTAACACTTTGTAATTAGGCCACTTTCCCACCAAATCGCGCCGTATATCTTCTGAACTAATTGATGTTTTTCAGAGGAACTTTGAGTATATTTCTTGAAAAAGAGTGCTCTATTTATTTCTTATGTATAAAATGTTCTGCTTTTTTTATTAACTAAATTACTTTAGCGTTTCTCGCGTCCTACCGGTCAAGAAAAAACGAGTTTTGTCATTTCCCGTGCTTCAGTACTAAGAGATGACAAACGAGTTTACGCGTTTCCCGCCTACAATATGTTAAGAATTGATTCAAAATTGTACGTTGGAAAAGCAGAAAATGCATTTGACGAACTGTGAACAACACTAGTTCAGAACTAACGAATAAAAGAAATAAATATTATAGAATCAATGGCAGCGCCCTTGTTATGAAAAAAATGGAAGATCTCTCCATTCAAGTTTGCGAACCCGGAAATTCAAAAAGATATGAAACTTGGTGTACAGGTAGAGTAAATCATCCATAATACATACCTATTTTTTGTTCGTGCCCAATGTCATTTTCAAGGGGTGATTTCACCCCTTAAAGAGAATGGAGAATTATCTTTCTTCTCGAATATCTCTCACCAGTCTCGAGATATTCCAGGACAAAGATTTTCTTTAAGGGGTGAAATCACCCCTTGAAAATGACATTGGGCACGAACAAAAAATAGGTATGTATTATGGATGATTTACTCTACCTGTACACCAAGTTTCATATTTTTTTGAATTTCCGGGTTCGCAAACTTCCCTTGTAAGTGTTAATGTAAGAAAACGACATTATTTTCCGGTTCCCCTAATGCTTTCCCACGAGTTATTCCCAAAATTCCCCGTCCAGGCGGATACTCGCGCGTTATAGAGTGTCCCGTCCGCAAAGGGTTAATTAACGAGCCGAACCCGACTGTCGGCGCGGTGGCCTCCTTTTTTGGCCACGGACACGAGGCGGATGGTCGTCATATTTCGTGGCGGGGCCGGTGCACGAAAACTCGCCACGGTCTTAAGGTGCACCGGCGAAGGCGAGTTGCACGCCGTATGGGCGCGTATGCACCGCGAACAATGCATATTCATGAAGCGCCGTGCATATTTACGAGCGGCTGTTCAACCGGGATCCACGGGCACAACTTTACAACGCTTTCGGTCTCGGCCATCCTCGTACAAAGGAAACCGTGTACACCCCTCACCCCCGCTCTGCTGATACGTCGTCGCTCGATACGGTGTTCCTGGATCGAAAGATAGCTGCCGTGGAAGGTCGTTTCGATGTTTCATTCGGATTCTGGATTCGACGAAAAATGCAGGAAATTATATATCAAACTGGTCGACAGCAGTAAAAATATTATATTTATCTGAATCCTATTCCATCAAGGTATTGTTTACACTATTCCTACCACTCATATGACCGATCGTGATAGATAAGACAGGCTACAAATTTTTCTCAGAAAATAAACAATGAAAAAAGAAGCGAATATTGAAAAATGTATTGTACATATATTTGAGGAAAGGTCGTAAAGTTTAAAGGCGATTCAATTACGTTATATATAGCAGATTCTAACTGAAATTTTAAAAACGGTCATTTGACCGGTCGTGGTAGGAATAGTGTTAAAAGAAGTCATTAACACTAGATTGGGTGTATACCTATTTTGCTTGAAATGAATCAGTTTGACTCAAACATGAAAATTGAAGTTTTAACAAGAAAAAAGAAAACTTTATTTTTAAGAAAGTTTGTTCAAAACAATTTTTACATATATATGCTGTTTTTGAAATACATTTTCTGCAAATTTTTTTATTACATTTAGCCCTTACTTCTATTCCTTTCACATGATACTTGAACTTGACAAAATTACAAGTGAGTCAAATTATGCAATCTAGTGTTAACTGTCCATCCTCATCACCTGACCCACTGATCCCTATTTCCTAACTGGACTTATCAAACCGCATAAAAAAGCAATAAAAGAAGATTGGAATAGAGTTTAGAGTCAAACAAAAAAAGTTTAATCTATAAGTAGAAGAGAACCGATTGTTGTGACCAGATTAAGAATGAGACAAGGAAAACTTCTCCTTGTTCTATCTTACGGAACAACGTGTCTGTTGTAGATTTAGGGTTGAAATTAAACACAGTTTTCAGGTATTTAGAAAATAATGATGTAATTGAGAAATAAGAGAAAATAATAAAGACAAAAACCGTAATACAGTAGAGTGAATCTGTTCTGTACGATGTCTGGAACGAAACCAGAGAGTCAAAGAAAAAAGAACGGTTAGTCCGTTGCAGCCCTCAAATTTGTGAACAAAACTGTTTATATTGGCCTCACCAACGTGAAGGATTCCAAATATCGGAGACACGACACGACAATGTATATCGTTGTCTTTCAACAGTGTCTAACACGAGCTCTTCGTTTTTAGCCAGAAGAAGTCATCGTGTGTCCGATACTAGGTTCTCATTTTAGACTCAGAAATAGGATCACATCTCCCATGCGTTGTATTAACCCTTTGACTGCTGAAGGCGTATATATACGCCTTCATAAGTCCATCAATATATACGAAAGGCGTATATATACGCCCTCACAAATCCATCAATATATACGAAAGGCGTAAATATACGCCCTCCGTATTTTGTTACTATAACACCTTTATTACTGTTTTACCGATTAATTCAACATGGAATTTATTGTCCTATGCAACTTAGCAATTAAATATGCTATTATTATTTGCCATTATTATTTTTTAAACCCTAAGAATGGTATCAAATTTCCGGGTACTGTTTTGGTCACTACTCAGTGCACAAGTCACAGCGAGTGACAAGCGAAAAACTCGCCGTCCATATTGATGAATTCGTCCAAGAGCGCTCCGCAGTCAAAGGGTTAAGGCAAAGGGTTAATTTCAGCTTCCGTCGAGTGCGCGAATAAATTCCCATGCAATTAATCACAGAAACGGCATCGTAACGATTCCGCTCGTGGAATCGCTCTATCCTTCGTTCAACTTCAACTGTCTCGTGTCGTTTGGCAACGCGCTCGTGCGAAAATTAGGTCGATTAAGCGGCAATTACGTGGAGCGTTGCGCTCGCCGGCAACGACACGTGCGCGAAATCATTAGGATGCTCGTGTCCAAAACGAGAAGACGCGTCGGGGTTCTAAAAGGGAAGAAGGTATGCGCAAACAAGTCGTCCGGCGAAACGATGTTATTAAAAGTGGCTAATTGCCCGGCTTTATTAGCGTCGGCCTGCTTGCCGGCCTCGAACGGGCGGGAGGCTCTGTTTTTCATTTGCCGCGGCTAATTAATGATCCGCGGGAAGGGAAGGGAACAGGGTGAAAGAGGAGTCGAAGGGGGGGGGTGAAAGGGGGAAGGAACTCACAGGGCACTCTACGCACTCTTTAACCCTTTCGCAATACTCCTGCTGAACGGGCCGTCGTGACGAGCCGCGACAAAACTGCACGGCTCACTACAACCTGAGCTGCTTTGACGGTGTTTTCTTAACCCTTTGACTGCTAAAGACGTATATATACGCCCCCGCAAGTCCATCAATATATACGCTCTCACAAATCCATCAATATATACGAAAGGCGTATATATACGCCCTCTGTATTTTTTAGCCATAACACTTTCATTACTGTTTTACCAGTTGATTCAACATGGAATTTGTTGTCTGTGTATATTTATTTACCGATTATTATTGAAGGAATGTACAAAAGTTAAGTAAATTAAAATAGCTTAAAGAGTTACTTAATATAAATAAAAAAAATTGATATTTTTAATTTTTTTGCCATTATTATTTTTTAAACCATAAGAATAGCATCAAATTTCCGGGTACCGTTTTGGTCACTGTCAGTGTCCATCAATCAGTGGACAACTAGTCCCAGCAACCGACAAGCGAAAAATGCACCATCCATATTGATGGATTCGTCCGAGAGCGTGCCGCAATCAAAGGGTTAAACCAAAAATGTTTCTCAAAACATGGTATTTATAACGTCTTAACATGCACACTCCTAAGTATAGTTCGAGAACCGCATAACTGCATATGCTCGTCGTATGTATATTACGCGATATTTTATGGAGGGCCATATAGTGACTCTATATGACTCGTAGTACCTCAGTGGCAACATATGGAAGACCACTATAATGGCCCGTAGTAGCGAAAGGGTTAACCCTTTGCGTTAAAACAACGTGATCTTACTTCTGTGCCTAAAATGAGAAGTTCGTATTGGACACGCGATGACTTTTTCTAGCCAAACGCGAAAAACTCGTGTGAGATACGTTGTTCTGTCCTACGGAAGAAACAACGAGAAATTTTCCTTGGTATACAGGCGCCCCTCGACTTTCGCATAATTTTCTATTTCGTACATTTTTAAAAATTCAACTTTTTAAAACTAGAACTACCAGAGCAGTTAAAATAACTAACTGGTGATTATTCATAGCAGCCTTATAAATTCACTGTGATAAAGCTTCCAAAATTTACTATAATTTTTTGCAGAAAATATAAATAAAGATTTGTTTTCTATGTATTCAATATCATTTCATGTAATTTTCAGTTTAATCTCTTCCATGTAAATAAGTACACTATAATTGTCGATAGTTCTAGTGTTAAGCCTTTTGCGATCAGATATCCTCTTTGAGTGGACATCGTGAGTCGAGCAGGCTACTGGGCTGCTTCCACTCAGGGTACATTAGATTTTAGCTATTAGACTACAATGTTGTTTCGATCAATACTTTAAAACACAGTTTTTGGTGTATTCTTTTTTACTTCCCTCTACTTTTGAACATTCAACATTCGTACACACTTTTAGGAACCAATTGTATGCGAATGTCAAGGGGCACCTGTATTTATGAGAGAGTCATATTCCTGCCATTGGTTCAAAATGTTAATAATAAAACAATACCCCTTTAAATAAAATTTTTCACTAATACATTATACATTATTTACTTATAGGTTATTCACGCAATAAATTCTATAGAACAAATATTTAAATGATTGGAAATTTTTACTGTTGCCGTTGTACAACCATGAAAATATTATATGAAATAAAAAAATTATTACATTTATTTAATAAGAATGAAATAAAATAATTATTACATTTCTTTAATAAGAACGAAATAAAATACAATTATCAAATTCTGTGGTTTTATTAACCCTTTGCACCCGAGAGGTGACTGCTAGTTGTCTAACGATATTAACTTCGAACATTTTCAAATGTAAAATATTTACTAAGATTTGCCTATATTGAACGTCATTTAGATTAATTAAGTCATACACTAAAATTTACGCACGTAATCATTTAACCTCTGGATCTGACTAATAAGCAAACTAATTAAAATCTGAAACTTTGCGAAATTAGCATTTGATGACTAACAGTCACCTCTCGAGTGCAAAGGGTTAAATAGTAAATGCAGTACTATTAATGTCCGCACTGGTTTGCTCACAAATTTGCCTGTGATGAAACTGCTTCCGGTCTTTCATGGAAAAGCTTTCATGGAAAGTGGCACACACAATCGCCGCTCGATTCATAAGGCAAAAGGGGTTAAAGCGCTTTATCGTTGGATGCTTGGCAGAGCAAACGTTGTCGAGTGCAGGAGCTTTGAGCGCGACTCCTTTCGCGCTTTATCGATGGAGGAGGTTCGTGTAATCGCGCGGCGGTCCGACCGGAAAGGAGCAGAGGAAACGGTGGGGGTCGATAGAGTTTTCCTTTAATTGCATTAGCGGCCATGAGAAAGCGTCCACCGGTAATGGCTACTCGGGATTGATCGATCGATCGATCGATTCGATCGGTATCACAGATTAGGGAGCGGAGTTATCCGGTTCTTGTCTAACAAGAAAAGTTCTTTTCGAACGCGCACCTTCGAAGTTGTAATGAGAGGCTTGATTATCTGAACTAGCGGGAGGACACACATATATCCGTTCCGATAATTGGTGTAGGAGAACTGAAGCAGCAACTGTAGAGTAGTTATATGTGTTTGTTCTTATGTTGTACTTACGAGTGTTAACCCTTTCGCTGTGGTATTCTCCAATTAGAAACTTTGTCAGTGCATAAATTATTGTTTTTTTTTTCTTTTTATTTGAAATGATAAGAGTAAAGATACAAAAGTTTGGGGTACAGTGTGTAACGATTATCGTGTTTAATTAATAGTTAGAGATTTTAAGTTCAGGAGAATCTAAACCTTTTACTCTGATATAATGAGTGTTAATAAATATAAAAGTGATTCTATGAAATACTTATAATATCCTTCTAGAAAACGAGGACTAGATTTTTTTATATAACTAAAAGTTCGAATAAATTTATAATTAAATTTCTTAAAACTCTTGAAAGCCTCCATAATTTTTAAATCTAAGTTTTTACTAATTTTTAAGTTACAATTAGTAAATAAAGGAAAATGAATGGAGTAAAATTGAAAGATTTCCCAATGAATGACGTAAAACTTGTGAATTATTACTTATTAAGACTTTCAAGACTCAATAAAAATTAAAAGATTTAAAATTTACAAAGGTTCAAGTTTTAACACTCATCAAGACTGACAAGAGTTCTAAAAAAAACCTTAGATTTTTAGATTACAATTAAAGAACCTAGGAAACGAAAAACGTTCACACCAACACTTCATATGTTACCTAATATTTTTAATCGTTTTCACGATCTAACGACTGCCTTTTATCGAAAGTTGAACGTATTATAAACAGTCATTTATAAATATTTCATTGGATCTACTTTCACTCGTCTCCCTTTCACGGGAGTGTTTCATAAAAATTGTATAACTCATTAACGAGCATTGTTACAATTACACGAGACTTCCCCCCGGACGTTTACGAGTGTCGTTGAAAACGTTATCATCGGCTAGCCGGGTTATAATGATAACTCGAGGGATATAATAATAACTTCAACGTCGAAAGTGTCTCAGACTGGATGATCGTAGGCTATAGCTTGCCACGATGGAGTTTGAAGAACGTGGATCGTTACGATTAAGCGGCGACGGTTATCGGGCATGATGAAGTGTAATTTTAATTGCATTACCCGGGTTGGAAGGGACATTAACGCTTGGTCGGGAGGATAATTGAATCGAGCCTGTTTGGAAGCGAGCCTCGAAAGTATAACCCTCGTGGTGGTGAGTTAATTCTTATCGATTCGGGACCTCGTGAAGTATTATTAACACCACGTGTGCATGGGCCAGGGTGATCAACGAAAATTACTTTCCTCTCTACGGTCCGACGTTTTCTCTGTTGCCTCCTTAGACATTAACCGTAATTCATTCGTGTAAAGTTTAAACGATCCCTGGATTATCGTGGTGCGATAAGTTTCAGACAAAATAATCTGAAAAATAAAATTATTTTGCCGCGATAACTTTATAACGATGCACACGTTTGTTCGTTCGTTTTGTTTATGAACGAGAATTAATAATTATCCCAGGAATTAGTTTTATATTTTTCTTGTAATTCTGTACGAATTTTATTAAGATTTGTTCGTTTACTCGTGCATTTGCTGTTAATTCGGTACATTTAGTTAAATTATTTTTATTTGTGCGAGTATGTATCCTATCAACACTGGTCATGAAAATCTTTTATTTCATGAAATTTGTTTAATTTTGCGATGCAAATTGCAGTACTTATAGCTAACAATGTTGAATTTGAATTTTTTCCAATCTCTTGTTAATTTTGTAGTTTAACACAGAATATATATTTAATTTAAAGATATATTCGATTAGTTTCTCATATTTTCTCTCTCTCTCTCTCTCTCTCTCTCTCTCTCTTATCTTATTTAGTCTCTTCTCTTATTTTCTACTATCTGTTACCCGCATTTTTTTTATAGTGCTTGCTCCAAAATCGGTGGATTTTCAAACAACCTTTCATCCCTTATTTAACCCCCTTAGGGATGGAATATTAAAAGATCCTTCCTTTGTGGGTACTTACGTCATAAAAGGAATGTTTCTAGTTGCGATAGGCTCTGCGATGATGAATCAGTCAGTCAGTCAGGACATAAATTTATTTACCATTAATAAATATTAAAATATCATATTAATATTAAGATAAATATTTTATAAATTTATTTACCGTTAATAAATCTGTTAAAATGTGATGTTAGGTGATAATAAAATGTCATATTATTAAATTTATAAAATATTTAATAAAATAAATTAAATATAAATTTATTAATAATTAATAATTAATAAATTTATAAATATCTTTGAATGACAAATGCTATTTAGGCAAAGTATGGAAAAAGGTCCTGATAAGGCTGTAATATAAATTACGTGCATTCCTCAAAAATACGAATATTATTCTCAGTTTTAAGCATCCAATAGAATGCCGGATTTCAAACCTTGCCGGTAACATATTCACAACCCAAAACATATTAGATACGACACTCAGTTTAGAACACATACCTCATAAACTATCTAACGGCACACTCGCATGCATCAAATTCACTCTCCCTCTCTCATACATAAATCCAACCCTCACATTAACATCGTTTACATGTGTAAATTTTATTTACGTCACAAAACAGACAAAGGACTCGCGTACATCAAATTCACTCTCCCTCCCTCCTACATAAACCCAACCCTCGCAATAACATCGTTTACATGAATATATTTTATTTACGTCACAAAGGAACGTTTGCGCCGTTACACAAGATGAATTGCAGTTCTGATCGGGCGTTCTACACAACTGAAATCGGTCTCGTGAACGGAATATTAGCGGCCGTGCCCGTGTAATCGAGTTACGCGACGGCGCGGCGCGTCGACCGTATCGTTATCCGAAAGCGAACAGTTTGCGTACAGGTTGTAGCATGGTCGTAAAACGTAGACGGCGCACGATGCCGCGTGATTATTCCGTCGATGCGAGAGGCCTCTCAAAATTTACAAACACGTAACGATGTAAGCGGCTTAACGTTTTGCACGCGAGAGCTCCTGTTACGTGAAACGCCAGCCGTCCCCGATAAGGGGAGCACGACCCGTTATCATCGATCATCGTTAACTCGCCGACAATTAGGCCTCCGTTTCCCACCCCCTCGCATCGACGCGCGATCCTGAGCCTAAGCTGCCACGGTATGTACAAGGTGTTTCAGAAAAGGTGGGTATGTACAGTGACCGTGTGACGCTTAGTGATTCGACAGACTAGACTAACACAATTGTATTAAATTATATTAACCCTTTGCGATCGAGAGGCGACTGTCGATCGCAAAGGGTTAATATAACTATAATACTTTGGTCGGTTTGTTTATTAGTCAGATTCAGAGGTTAAATAGTCATATATGTAAATTTTAGTATATCACTTGACTAAACTAAATGAAGTTTAATATAAGCAAATTTTAGTAAATACTTTGCATTTAGAAATCTGTGAAGTTAATATTATTAGACGACTAATTGTCATCTCTTGAGTGCAAAGGGTTAAATATGTATTAAATTTAGTTGTATTAAATTGTTTTAAATATTTGTTAAATTTAGTTGTATTAAATTGTTTTAAATATTTGTTAAATTTAGTTGTATTAAATTGTTTTAAATATTTGTTAAATTTAGTTGTATTAAATTGTTTTAAATATTTGTTAAATTTAGTTGTAATTGTTTTAAATGTTCGTTAAATTTAGTTGTATTAAATATGTATTAAATTTAGTCGTATTAAATATTATTAGTTTTATAGCATTTTTATTATTAAAATTTTTATAGCATGTCGGAGAAAGAAACACTAAACTACATATCGGTATGTGATTTCCCATCATTTTTCATACGATCTTCATATTTTATAAAGGGAATCGCTAGGTGTACAATTTTAAGGGACAATATTGCTACTTAGGTTATCGCATATGATCTTCAAAGTTTCAATTATGATATTGTCTGATATATATTAATTTAAAATATATTACATATTATTCTTAAATATATTATATTATATTATAAATATATTTTTGTATTTTATATGAGTTATATACAACTAGCGGAAAGTGAAGAGTAAAAATATTAATGGCAAGAGTTTCCACGAATTTCACCCAACTTTTCGACATATTAACTTCCTACGATATAAGTTTTGCGAATGCAGTGCTCAGGTTAGCGCAAAATTCGCGCGGAACATACGAAAGCGTGATGTCATGCGTCGTATCCGCTTATTCGCAACGGACTCGTAATTGCGAGGCATTCAAGGCCGTCCGGCACCGACTGCCACTTTGTGTAATTTTTAGGAGAAACTCGCTCGACAAATCGTCATTATACTCGCTCGTCAACCGTGCACTGTTTGTCCCCTGCGTGTCATTGTTCCTCGGCGCCATTGCATTATTATTTGTCCTTCGCTTGAAAAATCTCCGTCTGTCTCGCGCACCCCGTGTGCTCCTATCATCGATGCCCCTTTATGCTTGCTCGCCGTTTCTCGCGTCCCGTCCGCCATTGCTACGCTCGACCGTGTCTATTCAAAACCTCGGCTACTTCTGCATCGCGCGAGTTTCGCGTCTTGCTGCTGTTCTTTTATTTTCTGATGATAGCGTATGACCTGGACTTCTGTTTTATAGATGTTTCTTCTTGCTGGACTCTTAATTTAACCCTTTGCGTTCGAGAGGTGACTGTTAGTCACGAAATTATACTTTCGCAAATTTTCAGATTTTAGTTAATCTGTTTATTAGACAGGCTCAGAGATTAAGTAGTCACATATGTAAATTTTAGTACATCGCTTAATTAAATTAAATGACGTTTAACCCTTTGCGCTCGAGAGGTGACTGTTAGTCACCAAATTATAGTTTCGCAAATTTCCAGATTTTAGTTAGTTTGTTTATTAGACAGGCTCAGAGATTAAGTAGTCACATATGTAAATTTTAGTACATCGCTTAATTAAATTAAATTACGTTTAACCCTTTGCGCTCGAGAGGCGTCTGTTAGTCACCAAATTATAGTTTTACAAATTTCCAGATTTTAGTTAGTTTGTTTATTAGACATGCTCAGAGATTAAGTAGTCACATATGTAAATTTCAGTACATCGCTTAATTAAATTAAATGACGTTTAACCCTTTGCGCTTTAGAGGTGACTGTTAGTCACGAAATTATACTTTCGCAAATTTTCAGATTTTAGTTAGTCTGTTTATTAGACAGGCTCGGAGATTAAGTAGTCACATATGTAAATTTTAGTACATCGCTTAATTAAATTAAATGATGTTTAATATAATAACCAGTATTGTTCACAGTTCATCAAATGCATTTTCTGCTCTTCCAAAGTACAATTTTTAATAAATCCAATTAGTTAAATAATTATTAATGCATAATAATAAACTAATTAATAAAATAATAAAATAATTAGTTCCTAGTTCTTCAGAAAAGTGCCCTCTTTTGTCATTAGTTAGTCTTGAACTCTAGTTAAATTCACTAAAAATTGTACTTTGCAAAAGCAGAAAATGCATTTCATGAACTGTTAACCACACTAGTTCAAAACTAACTAATAACAAAGGTAAATAGAATTAATGGTAAAGAAAAAAATTGGAAACCTTCCTATTCGGTTGGCTAAGTGTTAAGAAAGCGAAATACAACGTCTGATTCTGATCGTTTTGCCGAAGAAAGGGTGACCGTGGTTCCGTACAAAGCAAGCTGTGCACAGTGTCGTGTGTATATAAGAGACGGCAAGCGGATTACGTAACTGAAATTGCAAGAAAAACACGGGCAGTTCGGCTCGCATGGCAGAAGAGAAAACGTAATAATGTCGCTCGAGGCCAACTCCATTGGGCGCACACGATCAATGAAATTACAGAACTAATGCACAAGAGTGCTCACTTCGAACCACTTTGGAGAGCAGAAAAAAGGCGTATAAACCGCTCCAGTTTCACGTCTCGGGAGAAAACGCGTGTCGTGTCGTTACCGATACAAGCCGGCTTCGTAAATGGGTTAACATGATGGTATTCAATAAGACGCGGCCGATGACTAATAAATTTCTCGAAGGCCGTCACATTTTATCTGTCCGTGAGCCGATTTTAATAATCGTCTCGTTTTCGTGTAAATTTGCAAACGAGCGAGCTGTCGCATTAAATAACTTCGAATGTTAAGTCGCAATACGTTGTATAATTACGTTAAATTTATGAGCGAATTATAATTGGAGAAAAGAGCAAGCGATTTTAAGGTTTAATTCGTGGAAAACAGTTTTATTTTTCGTTGCTCGCCTCCTTATTTAACTCGAGCTCGAATTTAACTTCAATTTATCTGTAATCTGAAAGATAATCTAGAAAATTATGATCGTTGAATAAATTTGTATTTCAATGGTTTGATAAATGTTATAATTCAGACTCTAATCGTATACGTAGAATAGTTTAAAAAAAGGATTAAAATAAGTTTTTGTATTATTTTTTTATTGTTGGAAATATGTGTGTGCTTAAGAAAAACGTAAGCGTGTTTTTAATAATTAAGGTCGACTTGTTTACCTTGAAAGTTAAAGTTAGTATCAGAAAATATTTCAACTTTCAGTAATCAATATTTATTTTTATCTTGTGTGTTATTTTGTTTCCTTTTTTCATTAAACCTTTAATTGCATTCCGATGGATTTAAATATTCCATTAAAATTTAATATTCGCTGTAACTTTTCATTACAAGTGCAAATGTAATTAAGTCTTCCATTAGTGTGAATAGTGTTAAATGGTTGTCAAAGTGTCAAAGACATTAAAGATCAATTTATCATGCAAAATTATAAATTTAAATGAATTTTTAAAATTTATACAGAATCACTTTTAAAGGAAATAATTTTTCATTATAGTAGAGTGGAGATGATAGGACTCAGGTGAGAATAAAATAAAGTAAAATGGTCAGAATATTAATAATATATATTTAAACAATTTAACAGTTTTACAACTTAGCAACTTCAACGTTCTTACTTCCTTCAGAATCACACTCTTTCTACTTTTACAGTCAAACTTTTTCTGTCTTCTTTTTTATTATAGTAGAACGGAGATGATAGAACTCAGGTGTGAATAAAATAAAGTGAAATGGTCAGAATATTAATAATATATATTTAAACAATTTAACAGTTTTACAAGTTAGCAACTTCAACGTTCTTACTTCCTTCAGAATCACACTCTTTCTGCTTTTACAGTCAAACTTTTTCTGTCTTCACAGTCAAACTCTTTCTGCCAGGCACTCGCATTTTCCTCATCATATTTTCTTCCAAACACTCATTTCCTTTCTTTCTAATTGTCAATCTTTCTCACTCGATACATTCGGTCATGTTCACCCAAAATTCCTCAATCGCAACGTTTTCTCAAGTACTCATTTTTCGTGCTTTAGAAAAATTTAGAATTTTTTCGGCTATCGCTCAACTCAAACACTCTTCACATTTTCCAAAAAATCGTATCCACTCGATCGCATTTCTACATGAGTAACATTTGCAAAGACAATTATTATTATTCTTAGGAATTTTTGTTAACATTTATTGATAGAGTGATACAAATATACCCTAATCTATTTCCCTCTCAACTCTGCAATTTAAAATTCTGTGTGATGTATACAAATTACTTAATATATATTTTTATATATATTTTATATATATTACAAATAGATGTACAAGAAACGACCGTAAATCTAGTGTTAACACTTTGCACTCGAGAGGTGATCGTTAGTCGTCTAATGATACTAACTTCAAAAATTTTTTAATTCGCAATATTTACTAAGATTCACCTATATTAACCCCTTGACATACAATGACGAGTCTGACTCGTCATTCATTTTACGGGCCACTGTAGACTTTGACGAGTCAAACTCGTCAAGCGCTTTTTTCGGCGGACGCCGTGCAGTATACAATTAGATTACATAGTTGCTTCACTCGTGCGTCGATTATTATTTTTTAATATTATTTAGATGTTCTTTATTAACATCAATCTGAATGAAAAATCCAAATTTCAAAATAAAATATACTCTTTCTCAGCCTTCGCGTAACCGTTCAGTTGAGCGAAATTAAATGGTATTTTTCGGTCGCATCAAGTTCCATTTAATTCGTATGTCAAGGGGTTAAACCTCATTCACTTTAGTTAATTGATATACTAAAATTTACACGTTCGACTATTTAACCTCTGAATCTGACTAATAAACAAACTAACTGAAGTCTGAAAATTTGCGAAACTATCATTTGGTGACTAAGAGCGCAAAGGGTTAATTTCATCACCGATTGCGTTTCGATCGCGTCTCTACACGTCGGTGCTCCCGCGGCTGATAAATTGAACATCGCCGATAAACCATTACGCACCGAAATGCATTCCATGCGTCTTTCGTGCGCGCTGCCTCGCGAAGTGACGACGGCGCGACGCGAGAAGGAATTCCCTGTCGTCGATCCGGCTTGTCGGCTTCGTCGACGGCTACATTTCGATTAACAGCGGGTCGTCGTCGCACGAGCAAATTGTCGTCCGCGAAATCCACCGATAACGTTACCCCTGGCGATAAATTAACCGGCGCTGATAAACCGGTAGCGCGTCCGCTCGGGCAGAGACGCGCGTGTGCACACGCGCGGAGGAAAATGGAAACCAGTTCCAGCGGAGCGGCTTATCTGAATTGTGGATGTTGTTTGGGGGTCGATTTCGCTGCGAGATCGGTATGTCGCTGTCGAAAGCTTGCAGACTTAACCCTTTGCACTCGAGAGTCAACACTGTTAGTCATCTAATGATACTGAGGTGTAAGTGCGCGTGAATGGCAAATGTAGCAACAAAGAACAGTAACGCTTTATTCAAACGGTTTAACAATTAACAAAATACTATATAACGAAATAACGATATAACAAATAAGAAATACGATTGTACAGACCCGTGGTATACCGCTGTTGGCAATCAAGACTGTATGTCTGATTTCCGAAAAACGGTCTTTTATATTATAGCCCCCGCCAAGGGCTGTTTGTACTTTCAGTTGGGGGTGGTGGCACCCTAGAAATTATCGAAGGCAACCTGGGTGTCGGATTTGGGAAAAGAGCAGTATTTAATTTGTACCTCCCCACCTTAAAGTGTGCAGGTCGGGGGCAGGTAATTTTCGGACCGACCCCCGACCCTAGGAGTGTAAGGACAACCAGTAAAGAATAAAGTAGTCAGTCAGAGGAATTTATAGAAAGCGGACCTCGAGTTATTCTTATTTAATCCAAGTACCCTTGCTGCCCATCCCTAACACACGTAGCCTTTAGCGCATCTCCGCGACTTTTAGTTGTTTCAATTCAACACTGGGACTCCGCGCGGACAAAAATGGTCGCCCGCTCGGACCCTCGGTGTTCGAGGCCCAGGTGAAACGGAGTAGTAAAAAAGTTTATTGATCGGCTGTAGGCATTTCCCTACAGCCGTTTTAATTACGATTGTTCGAAATTGAATACAGAAATACTACGAAACAAAAATTAACAATAAACCAGCTTTCTCTTAACGTACTTTCTCAAGGGCTTCTTCTAAGAAGCTAAGCCACATCTGGCATTTTAGAAAGTTCGAAAACATCGAGAAACAGAACTGCAGGGGCTGAAGGACCCGGACGGGGTTGTAAGAATTTCGACCACTACGTTCTGCTAGTCTTGTGACAAAACTCGCTAGGTGCGGTCAAAATTGCCCTTCCTCGTGCTATATAAAAGTATCAATAAATTATCTAAGTATTATTTCACAAATAAGAGTTTATTTCATTTAGCAATATTAAACCCCATTCCCAATAACGATATTTCCTTCGAGGCTTTCCAGGGTACCATCACAATACTAACTTCAAAAATTTTCAAATTCAAAATATCTATCAAGATTCGCGTATATTAAATGTTATTTAGTTTAGTGAAGTAATGTATGAACACTTAGCCGACCAAATGGGGAGACCTCCCATCTTTTCCTTGACAAAGCAGTGCCATCGATTCTATTTACTTTTGTTATTAGTTGGTCCTAAGCTGATGTTGAATTTACTAAAAATTGTATTTTGAAAAATTTATGAACAGTACTAGTTTAAGACTAACTAATAACAAAAGCAAATAGAATCAATTGCAGCGCTCTGTTGAGGACAAAATGGGAGATCTCTCCATTCGGTCGGCTAAGTGTTGAAATTTACATATATGACTGTTTAACCTCTGAATCTGATTAATAAACAAACTAACTAAAGTGTGAAAATTTGCGAAACTATCATTTGGTGACCAATAAACACTTCTCGAGCGCAAAAGGTTAAATGATTCGCCTTGGGTAGCGAAAAGTTTTTTTAGGATTTAGGGATTTATCTGTGTGTTAGATTTCGAGGTTTGGGAGCTTTCAAATGGCTTTTTTCTACTAAACTTTAAGTTACTGTGACTGTTTCGAAAGAGAAGGGACGAAGAGGAATAGGGATGGGAGGCGGTATTTCTACCAGGGCCTAAGCTAAATCGCGAGAAATACAGAAGTGCACGATAGATAGGGCTAGCTATTAATTAGCATTTTTGGCGTCCATAAAAATTCCCGTAATTTTAATGAAGTTGTTATTAGTCATACATTGGGATTCAAGAAAAGACACAAAATGCAAAAAAATGGAAAATGGATAAATGTAAGAATTTCAAAATAGAATTTAAAGGATTATATTAAATAAAATTCTTTATTTCAAGGTAAATTAATTTATCCACTATATCAATAAGAATAGTTTTTTAAAACAAATACTACAACAATTTCATTTTTTTATCAAGTACATTTTTCGTTTAATAAGATCCACAAATTCCTCACTGCACCATACAAATGATAAATTTCCGTTGGAGAAAAAAAATGGCAAAAAGAAATTTGATGAATCAGATAAATCATGAACAGAAAATTGATAATAAATATCTCAGAACAAATGCACAAATATATTTTCGTTGTTTTTTTTTTTTTTTCTATCAACTACATTTGGCACCCGATAAAATACGCCGGCTACAAACGAAACATAAACGGCACGTTATGATGCAGCTCGAATAAATCAGAAACTTGTTCTCGTACAGTTCATAAATCAGCGATAGCGTACACATATGTAAATAAAGTACGATATCATTACAGATTTATATGACACTTTTTCTTGCAATAACTCAACGCCAACTCAACGTCTCCGCGGTGACACGGAGTCGCGAAAAGCGCGTTAATCCCCGTCATCAGTCGTTTTATGATATACATGTGTACCTGCGCGTTCTCTCGATCTCGTTGCCGGTTACTCGATTCGCTTATTGATCGCGGGTACAGTAAATCATCGGCCGTATCGATGAGATAGCGGATCGCGTGGTCGTTGAAGAATTTATCGGCGCGGATGGTTGACTGAGTGTGTGCCCATAACCGACCACTAGCAACCAGTTGAACGTGGAAATTTAACGTTCCTCGGTGTGGACTGGTAACACAGTGATATATTGACGTGTCGTGTTTTTTTTTTTTTTTTTTTTTTTTGCAATAAATATGTATGTATTTATTTGATTTCTTTTTTTTTTTTCGTTACCCTCTAGATAATCCAGTTTCGTATTTAATACGCGCAAGATGGATGTATTATGTGTTACGGAGCTGTATCCGGAAACTGGCAACGCTTTTGATGTATTGACAGTTTATCGAGTATTGGTGTATTGAATTATCCGTTTCCGATTAGATCTTGCGTCAATATTGCGTTAATGGTATATTGAATTGTGTAATTAATAACGTTAATGGATAAAGTTGTTGATATACCAATTAAAGGTTAATATTGTATTAATAACGTTATGTTGTATTAATAGCTGTATGGTTTCGCAATAAATTGGCTATGTTGAATTGCATTAGCTTTCTGATTTAAATTTTTGGAAATTAATAATTCATAACCATTTGAGAAATGTCGAAATGTATTTGAAAACAGAGATAAAAGTACTTTAAGAAGGTTTAATTATGAATAACAGTAACAAATAAATTTACATTCTTTATAGAAAACCCATAGAAACTTTGAATGAAAAAAAAATCAGAATAAAATGTTACATTAACACATTAATTGATTTTTAATAAACAAAAATCAGTGGTAATTTAATTTTTTTATACATGTTACTCGAAAAGATTAGGAACTGTTAGTACAGAGCAAATAAAATCGTTCTAATTCGTTTAGGATTATATGTAATCGTTTTAGTCATTATACTTTTCATAAATACCACCTTTTTAACTATCCCTTTTTTTCCTTATCACTGTGCAACATCGTGACCATTTTTAGAGATTTTCCCTGCAATCAAAAGTGTTCCGTGTCTCGAAAAGTTTAAAAATCGTTGATACAGAGCGAATAAAACACAGCTGCTCTAATTCGTTTAGATTTATACATAATTGTTTTAGTCATTATGTAATAGTTTTCATAAATACCACTTTTTTAACTACCCCTTTTTTTCCTTATCACTATGCAACATCGTGACCATTTTTAGAGCTTTCCTGCAATCATAAGCGTTCCATGTGTCGAAAAGTTTAAGAACTGTTGGTACAAAGCAAATAAAACGCGGTCGCTTTTATTTCTTTTACATCTTTATTTCTTATTTACATAATTGTTATAGTCATTATAGTTTTCATAAATACCACTGTTTTAACTATCCCTTTTTTTCCTTATCACTATGCAACATCGTGACCATTTTTAGAGATTCTCCCTGCAATCAAAAATGTTCTGTGTCTCGAAAAGTTTAAGAATCCTTGATACAGAGCGAATAAAACGCGGCTGCTTCTGATTCGTTTAGATTTATACATAATTGCTTTAGTCATTATATAATAGTTTTATAAATACCACTTTTTTAACCATTACTATTTTTCCTTATCACTATGCAACATCGTGACCATTTTTAGAGATTCTCCCTGCAATCAAAAGTGTTCTGTGTCTCGAAAAGTTTAAGAATCGTTGATACATAGTGGATAAAACGCGGCTGCTTCTGATTCGTTAAATTTGAAATCCTGTTGTAATTACGAAATAATAACACGTCTCGGCGAGGTGCAAAGCTGAAATCGAGTCGAAGGCAATAATTGCCAAGTGTATTAATAATGCTTCGCCGATATTTGCGCGGCGGGCGGTGCAAGCGTGATAATTTCGTTGGAACGTAATAACGGTGACTTTTAATAAAATTTCTGCCTGGTCACGATCCGTGTGACAGTCAGTCGATTATATTTTCTCGACGGCTCTTCCCGTTTCTCCCTTTAACCCTTTCGTTACTGCAGTCCGCTCTGCTGGAGTGGCGCCACTGAACATAGCGTCGTGTTTCCCTTTTCGTAAAAGAACTCTTTACTGCTCCGTCCGCAAAGGGTTAAGACGGGAGGACAGTGTATCGTATTGTATTTCTTTATTGATTTCCATATAGGAATACAATTCTTCCGTTTTATATACATCTCTTTGGCTTATATCTAGCTTACATTTATCTCATTCATACTATTCACCACACTATTCCACTCGCTCTTCTAACCTACTTACAATTACTCTTTCTCTATGCCTTTCCCTATCTTAACACGTTGAACGCCCAGCATAAATCGGTGGAGTTTCCCCCAGGACCCAAACCAGAGACTCGGACTGTAAACAGCGCTATGTTATATTTACTTTATAATTTATTGTTACTTTATATCGTATATACTTATCATAATTGTGTTATAAATAAAATTAGTATAAATTACCTCCAAAATTTTGTTTTAATTAGAAAAGTGTCAACCGTTTACAAGAAACATAGCCGTCACCCATATCTGGGTGACGTGGCGTTCAACGTGTTAAATACTGAGTGTCTCCGTAGCGGAGCCAACGGAGCGCTAAGGGTTAATTAATTATATTATTATTACTTATTCAAAATTTGTTTGAATCTTATGTGATAATTAAAGTATTTTTTTTAAGTTTTTGATTCAAATTCATTTGAATTTCACAAGAGTTCCATCGCGTGAAGTAAATACGGCCACGACTACCTTACGCTCGGTCGTAAGATGAGTCTCAAGTTTCGACAATCGAGGCAGCCGCGTTTGGCCTGACTTTTTCCGAGGTTCCGCTTAGTGCAAGGGGTCAACAATGGTAATAATAAAAAATCGATAATTATTGACATTTGTTCAAAATAAAGGTTCTAAACAAAATTGAAATTTACGAATATATTTTAGTTCTTGTTAAAATTACAATTTAACACATTGTATGCCGGCCCCGCGAAAACGCGGGTTTGGAAGTCTGTTGCTTTAGCGCCGGGTTTGCGATAATACAACACTCTTTTGTTTGGCGATTTGTTTGTTTCTATTTTTCGTTATCGTTAAATTGCATATAATGAATATGCAAACCAATTTTAGTGTTTTACAATAATGTATAAAATTTTAAATATTTTCTTCACCTACTCATTGGTCGTCAACAAGCGAATTATGCCGGCGCCGAGGCTTTATGCGGTCGATACTGTGCTGGCGCTCAAGTTTTAAATGCCTCAGATGCCACCGGCATACAATGTGTTAATACACATACCCCTCCCGCTCCCCAACAATAATATTAACGATCACGGTATGATTGTATTATTTGGACACCATATTTCAATAAATACATTAAATCATTAGAAAGGATACAGCACAAATTTCTTTGCCTAGTTGATTGGCATATTGTGAGACCTATTCCCATCACTTATCACACTCATGGACCGATGTTATCATTTTTAGGTCTAAACACTATCGAGCTTAGAAGGAAATCGCAAAATATTTTATTCGTTTTCAAATTATTGAATGGTCATGTTCCATCTATCAGTTAAAAATCATGAGATTTTTCTTCGTGTACAATACCACACTTCATTATTAGGGCATCATACTTGCATCAACCGAATGATTATTAATGTCAACAATGTCATATCACTTATAAATCTATTTCATTCAACCCCTCTTTCGCTTACACGGATACTATTTAACATGTCACTTTAATTTAATTTAATGTATTTTGATTTTTATTTACTTAATTTACTTTAATTTATCCTAATTTTTAATTATATCTAATTTATATTATACATTCTGCCTCACTGTCTCACTTTTATTTTTCATGTATTATGCTAATGGGATATTTTCCCGTATAAATAAATAAGTAATAAATTTCGATTTTTGTACCTGCATGGGTTTTATCGCTTTCGTTAAAAGCACGTATATAGATTTTCGAAGCCATAATTTTGTATCTGTTATCGTTTGATCATTTCAGTTTCTTCAGGTGCGAAATTTCTTTGCAATGTCTCCGATTAACACTATTCCTACCACGACCGGTCAAATGACCATTTTTAAAATTTTGATTAAAATTTCAAATACACAACATAATTGAATCGCATTTAAACTTTATACTTTTCCTCAAATATACCTATACATTTTTCAATATTGACTTCTTTTTTCATTGTTTATTTTCTGAGAAAAATTTGTAGTCTGTCTTACGTGGGAATGTCGCAGTAGGAATAAGTATACGTGAATTGTCGGTAGGAATAGTGTTAATTCCTGTCGAATAAATGTGCACATTGCACGTTGGTGTTTAGTTATTTGAAAAGTCATTTACATACTTATAAATTTTACTATTATTATAAATAAAAATACAATTTACTATAATCAGCACCCGTACACACCATAGCGTACTATAGTCGGCACCCATAACGAAAGGGTTAAGCGCATCGCGTCGGTTCATCGGGCAGGGAGACCCGGTTGTTTCCAATTTTTCTTTCGAGCAGCTCGAGCAGATTGCGAGAAAGAATCGGCCACGTTTCCCATCATCGGGGCTCTGGCCTCCTTGCTCGACGGAGCACATTGTATCGGAATTGGGACGAGATCCCCATTAACTCTGCGAACCGGTGAACCGTTCTCCTATATCGCCAGCTGACGATTGTTCTCTCTGTTCGCCTAACAAACCGTTTTTCCCTCTGAATCGTGAACTCGTTCCTTTTTCTCCCTCCCTCTCCCTCTCTTTTCAAAAGAATATATTGTATCGATCATCAGATAATGCGCTAAATGTAAAATGTATTGTAAATAGCTGAGAAAGCTAATAAATATCAATCAATCAATCAATCTCTCTCTTTTTCTCTCTTTCTTCTTTTCTCTCAATCTGTTTTTTCTTTTTCTCTCTCCTTCTCCCTCTCCTTCTCTTCCTCTCACTCACTCTATTTCTTCTTTTTCTCTTCCTCTTCCTCCCCCTTTCCCTCTCCCTCTCTTCCTCTCACTCTATTTCTTCCTTTTCTCTCCCTCTCTCTCCCTCTCCCTCCCTCTCTCTTCCCCCCTCTCTCTTCCCCCCCCTCTCTTCCCCTTTATCACTCTGTTTCTTTCTTTTTCTCTTTTCCTCTCCCCCCTCTCTCTTCCTCTCTGTTTCCTTCTTTTTCTCTCTTCCTCTCCCTCCCTCTCTCTCACTCTGTTTCTTTTTTTCTCTTCCTCTCCCCCTCTCTCTCTTTTCCTCTCTCTCACTCTGTTTCTTTTTTTCTCTTCCTCTCCCTCTCTCTGTCTTCCTCTCTCTCACTGTTTCTTTTTTTCTCTTCCTCTCCCTCTCTCTGTCTTCCTCTATCTCACTCTGTTTCTTTTTTTCTCTTCCTCTCCCTCTCTCTCTCTTCCTCTCTCTCACTCTGTTTCTTTATTTTTCTCTCTTCCTCTGTCGTGATAGCGTGTCCAGCTGCCGGGACGTGACTCGGCTTAATGCCCGCTTTTCTAGGAGAATCGAATCGTGAACGAGCTAACGTTTAAGAAAAATTTCATTCCGGATATTTGTCGAGCAAAAGGCTGCACCGTCCCAGGATATAACTCGTTGTTAAATCAGTATGATTTTATCGCGCAATAAAGTGTCCAGGATTGTCATCGTGGAATTAAATCTGTAACAGCGTCAACCTGTCGCTCACCGGTATCAACGATCCCCTCCGCGCTTCTCGTGACAAGGCTTACGAGATGCAAATTAACTTCGCCAACTTCGTAGTTACGCGACAGTCCAATTAGTTTGCATTGGCGTTTTACAATAACCAGATTCGCGATGCATAACAATACTCGCCTGTAGACACCGCGGTTCTAAAATTATATGCACAATTTGATTCGCAGGAAACGTTAGCGGATTGCATAATGAATTATGCAACCCGATACTCCGTAATTAGCGCGAACCGAATACAGTGTAATGATGCCGGTGTAACGTTACAAAATATATATTGGGTTGTCCGGAAAGTTCGTACCGATTTTTGATAGGTGGCATAACGACAGGTCTGAATATATTAGAATGATTAAGAATAAATAATATGTATACATATCGTAAAAGACAATACTTCAAGCATACTTAAAACAAAATTTGGGTACGATAAGTTAATTTTTGTGTAATTGGTTTGGGTGTTCAAATTATTGGGTTGTCCGGGAACTTTGTGCCGATTTTTGATAGGTGGCATAAGGACAGGTGTAAGTATATTAAAATGATTGAGAATAAATAATATGTGTACCTATCGTAAAAGACAATACTTCAGGCATACTTAAAACAAAATTTGGGTACGATAGGTTAATTTTTGTGTAATTGGAGTGGAGGATCAAATTATTGGGTTGTCTGGAAAGTTTGTGCCGATTTTTGATAGGTGGCATAAGGACAGGTCTAAATATATTAGAATGATTGAGAATAAATAATATGTGTACATATCGTAAAAGATAATACTTCAGGCATACTTCAAACAAAATTTGGGTACGATAGGTTAATTTTTGTGTAATTGGAGTGGGTTATCCGGAAAGTTCATGCCGATTTTTGATAGGTGACGTAAGGACAGATTTAAATGTATTAGAATAATTGAGAACAAATAATATGTGTACACATCGTAAAAGACAATACTTCAAGCATAATTGCAACAAAATTTGGGTACGATACGTTAATTTTTTTGTAATTGGAGTGGGTGATCAAATTATTGGGTTGTTCGGAAAGTTCGTGCCGATTTTTAATAGGTGGCATAAGGACAGGTGTAAGTATATTAAAATGATTGAGAATAAATAATATGTGTACGTACCGTAAAATACAATATTTCAGGCAAATTTGAAATAAAATTTGGGTATGATACGTTTATATTTGTCAGTTTTATACGCCTTTGAATATGGAAGAAAACAAAGTGCATTTTAGGCATGTAATACTTTTCTTTCATCAGAAAGGCAAAAATGTCACAAAAGTGGCAAACAAGATACGCGCTGTTTATGATACCTTTTTCGATCAATACAAAATTCCCTTGATGGAAAAAATTTCTACTCCTTCAACGAGATAAAAAATCACGTAGAAAAGTTTTTCGCTGAAAAACCTGAGAGATTCTGAGATGACGGAATTTTCAAGTTGCCTGAGAGATGGAGAAAAGCGTGTACAAAGGAACGCACCTGTATAATTTAATAAATGTATGCTAAAATTTAAATCCTCTGCGTTTCAATCTTCCTTCAAAATCGGCAAGAACTTTCTGGACAACCCAATATAAACGAAGAAAGGTAGATAGGTAGTTTAGGGGGTTAAGGAGAGGGTGGGGCGATGAAGTGGAGCTATTTATAAAGACCTTGATTTTCCCTCGTCTTTTGTAGCCCCGTTTTATATTGCTTTTAATCTCTTGTTACAATGTAAATAGCGTATGTAACAAAGTAACCGTACGGCGATGCATAATGGTGATAAGAAACATGTAACATTGTATCTAATTTGAAGAGCAGCTAATAGGAGCGACGTGGAATGGAATCCGTGGCCTCCCCTTTTCAGCTTATTAGCGTTAGTTTATGAATGACGCCTGGAATAGCTTCTGTATTACTTTTAACAACCCCGATGCATCAGAGCTTAATACGATGCTAATTATCTTAATATTATACCCGCTGGTTACTGTAATTAACACTGATTGTATTAATAACGACGCGTGGTGGTATTTTTATTTTTTAACGTTTCCTTCGGATCTTTCCGCGGTTTCCTGGCGCGCACAGGTTTCTGGGTAAGGGAACTTTTCACCGGGAAAGCATTGTATTTTACCGTTTATACCTTCGTAAAAAGAAAATTAAATTCTGATGAGATATACATTCTTGTTAGTCGGTAACAGTAGTAATAATAACAATAATGTACATATAATAACGCTAACAATTATAATAGTATTAACAATTAATAGGATATTGTTAGCTTACTTTCTTAACCTCATTAACATTTCAAATCTATAGTACCAATTATTATTGCATTATTTAAGATGCTGATTACCTTCTAAACGATACACTGTAACAATTTTTAACAACACACCATTTTGATCGCAAATGACCTTTACTAAGCATGCAAAAAAATTGTACATGTAGAGTATGTCTATTTGCTGTACTGCGATTGATTATACTATGATAGATTGACTGCGATAGATCGAATGTATAACTGTGTCGCGCCCAGTGAAGTTTGAGTTTTATATTCCCTGAACCCGTCGAGAAGGGGAAAATGTGGTGACATGGAAGGGACTCTCTGAGAGTGTCTTCCGGATTCTAATGAGGCTGCAATCAAACACCCGTGGTAATGACGATCGGCTTGCCGTTTGGGCCTAATGACGGACCAATGTTCAGGCCCTGCTGTAAAGTGTTTGATGCAGCCCCTTAGAACACCCGCAGAGGTTCTGTGTCACCACATACATATCTGTAGGATTCTTCCACGGAATAACCATTAGAAAGACATAGTATTTTTCCGTGAAATAGCCATTACAAAGATAACACGGCTCGTCGCCGTGTCGATAGTCAATTGTTTTGGGTAAACGTGTTGCGACCGGTAAATTTGGCGGCAGTCGTTTTCTTGCGTGGATAAGAAGAAGAGTCGCGGAAAGCAGTGCCGCTCAGATTTTGGTTCTTTTTCTTGCGTGTGTTCAAATAAATTAACTTTCTTGTGCGTTTTCCTTTTAATAAGCTGTTAACTTTCTTTATTTATAAAATTTGTGTGTTTTCCCCTTCATCCTCATATCCTACATATCTATTTGAGAAATCTAAATTAATCTTCACCTTGTAACTGACTAAAATCCACGTAAATTTTCCTTACTGAATTTTTTCGTAATTTCAATCATTTACTAATATATTCGTTTGAACATTTATGAACGGACACCCCGTAGGTAAACCTCAACAAAAATAAAATCTACACGCCATTTTGTCGTTATACACAGAACATTCAGAGCTCCGACTTTCTCACAACACAATTTGACACACCCTGTAGAATTCTGTCGGAAACGAGTGATTTTCTCGCTTCGTTACGAATAATTAACAATAAGTCGTTAAAAGGTAACGCACTTTTAAACGTCCTGAGCGCCAACGACATACGACGAACAATGGGGGTATTTTCGGAACGACGCAATATTATTCGCGAGACGCAGCAGGAGGAAAAGGGAGAGAGAGGCGTCGAGGAGAGGTTACAACGACGGAGAGAGCCCCCTTTTCTTCCCTCGTCTTTCACGCGCTCCTTTTCCCGCGAGGGCCATAAATGCAGAAACCATAATGCACCTCCGGCAAATGAGCAGTTAACCCCGATTTAGCCCGCGCTTGCGCGGCTGTCGACCGTTAAATAATAAATCAATAACGCTGGCTAATAATACGCAGATTTACCAAGGCCCACAAAACAAAGATACCAGAGAGAGAGAGAGGGGGGTGGTTCCGAAGGGAGGAAATGTTCTTGTTACGTCGAAAGGTCCTCGTTCGAAATACCTTAGCGTACAGTGTGCGACGAAATGATAGCACAACATATGATTGTGAAAGCGAAACTGGCAAACCGACGTAGCAAGGCGTCGAAACGGTTGAACGGAAACTCCGCGGCGTTCTTCAACTGTTTGCTAACACATAACAACTGTTTGAACAACTTGTTTGTAAAAATCCGAACATGAATATCACGAGTCTGACTCGTGGTCTTAATTGACATTTAATTGTTTATTTATATTGTGTCTTTCAGTTTTAGGTTTAATATTAGTGAGATAATCAGAAAATTTATTTGAGTTCAAATACTACTACCGCGGATTTGCTTTTGCATATTTTTATTTCGTTATTAATTAATTATATTACTATTACTTATTCAGAATTTGTTTTAATCTTATGTGATAATTAAAGTATATATAAAAGTTTTTCATTCAAATTCATTTGAATTTCACAAGAGTTCCATCGCGTGGATAAGAAGATGGGTCTCAAGTTTCGTCCTTCACCGCGACAATTGACAAGGGAAGTTTGCGAACCCGGAAATTCAAAAAAATATGAAACTTGGTGTACAGGTAGAGTAAATCATCCATAATACATACCAATTTTTTGTTCGTGCCCAATATCATTTTCAAAGGGTGATTTCACTCCTTAAAGGGAATGGAAAATTTGAAATTTAAGGTCTGGTGGAGGGGGTAACTAAAAAAGTATCGATTTTTCGAAAAATCTTTTTATACATTCTTGTAAAAATAAAAATAGCATTCAACTTTTGTTTAAACTCTTTTTTAATATCTCTCACCGTTCTCGAGATATTCCAGGACAAAGATAATTTTACATTTTCTTTAAGGGGTGAAATCACCCCTTGAAAATGATATTGGGCACGAACAAAAAATAGATGTGTATTATAGATGATTTACTCTACCTGTACACCAAGTTTCATATTTTTTTGAATTTCCGGGTTCGCAAACTTCCCTTGTGAGTTCAAATACTACTACCGCGGATTTGCTTTTGCATATTTTTATTTCGTTATTAATTAATTATATTACTATTACTTATTCAGAATTTGTTTTAATCTTATGTGATAATTAAAGTGTATATAAAAGTTTTTCATTCAAATTCATTTGAATTTCACAAAAGTTCCATCGCGTGGATAAGATGGGTCTCAAGTTTCGGCAGGCGCGCGACAATTGAGCAAGCCGCGTTTGGCCTGACTTTTTCCGAGGTTCCGAATAGTGCAAGGGGTTAATTGTACGATTTTTTTTTTTTTGCTGAGACATACCGCTTTGAAGTTACCCGAGGAACACTGTAAATCATAGGCTGTGCACTGCAGACAATTACGGGAAATTAGCGGATCGTCGATATTTTGGCCATCGATTATCCTCGTCTTTTCGCCAGGATACCCCGAACTGCCGATTCATGGACGAAGCCGTGGCCGTCGTTAATGCGGAACAACAGATGCGAGACGCGATTTGTATTCACGAGGAGGCCTATTTACTCGGTCAAAACGTAGCGAAATAGAACGGTGCAATTTCCTGCTTCCTTTCCTCTAATTGAATTAATTAATGCGCCTCAGCTTTGGATTTTCTGCCGACAACCGGTGAACCAACGGCGACTGCTTTGCATTTTTCCTTTGTGTGGGAAGTTAGAACGCTTTGGTGATAATTTATTATTCATCTGCCCGGTGAAATGGACGTTTATTCTGTTATTCAGAAGCGAGGATAATTTTGAGAAACAAAATGTGTTCGTTCAAATTCATCGAAGAACTCAGATTACTAAAATACTCTAATGTTTATTGCATCGTATATTTTTCCATGAATTGTAATTCATTTAACCCAAACTTAACCAAAATTCGTGTAATTTTTACGTCTTTAAAGTAACGGAATCATTTTTATCGGTAAATTTGTGATGTTAATAATAATAATAATAATAATGATAATAGTTTATGTACGGATAAAAAAATCCATTGGTATATAAAAACAAGAGGATAAGTATAAGAAGTGTATAACAATAACTTAACTTAATATGTGATACAGAAAATAATATATAAGACAAAATTTAATAATTATGTGGTTGAGGCCAAGTTGAACTTAAATAGTGACATTTTGAAAGAGCTTAGTGAAACATTGAAGAAGTTAATATTTTTACATTCGATAGTTTATTTACAGATAAAAAAATCCATTGGTATACAAAAACAAGAGGATAAGTATAAGAAGTGTATACCAATAACTTAACTTAATAATTATGTGATTGAGGTCAAGTTGAATCTAAATAGTGACATTTTGGAAGAGCTTAGTGATACATCGAAGAAGTTAATACTTTTACAATAGTATTAATTCATTTTTCGGTATTAGTTTTTCGATGAGTGGATTTTTGAGCAAACCAGCCACGACACTACTGTTTTAGAGACATACAAATTTCTAGCAAGTTGACATGCATAGCAGTGTGCATGTTGCTAATAACCCCGTGTAGAGTTTTATAAGTTAATAAAAAAGAAGTAACATTTAACTATTTAGTGATGCTCATTAATTAAACTTATGTGTTTGAACAGTAAAATGAAATGAAGACATGTCGCTTAATTTCACACAGAGCATTATTAGTAAACTGTGAATGTTTATATAAACGTATGGTAATTAATTTACCAGTTTTACATATTCACTAGTTTTTTCTGTATTTCAATTTCCCATAAATTCCTAAATATCGTCCCGAGACATAAAATTTCAGCTTTATCCTTTGCAAGAACGAGCAGTCTGCATAACGCGAGCCAGACTTTACGATGTAATTAACGATTCTTTTTCATTAAGAGGATAAGCTGATCTTAATAAATTTAATCTCCCAAGGGTGAAAAATAAAGCAAACGCGAAACAACAGGATGCAGTTATTTTTGTGATCGAACAGGTGATTCTTAAAGGTTGCAGGCCGATATATTTCCGAGAGTGCACGGTGCTAAGCCACGTTTATGGTCGTAAAGATACTGATGGTTCATTAAAATGAAACCGGGGTAGTTATACGTTCGACGTTGGAATTATATACAATTTCCTTCGCTATAATAATGCTCAATTATATCACCGTAATTTACTTACTACATGAAACAAATGCACGAACCTCGAAATGAAATCAAGAAATGTGAAACGCTCTAATTACAATTGAACGTGAATCCTCTTGATTACCAACTTATCGTAAACTCCCTGTAAAGATTTATCAAAATACTACAATGACTGATTTTTTCACAAGCCTTCGAAGAGGCTCATTTTCTTTTGGCATGTGGCTTCGTCATTTTCATAAAATGTGACTTCAGTAGCTCTGATTTATAAGTAAACTTACTAAATGTGTAAATCTATGAAATATTACGTCGAACTTATTGTTGGTAGATCTCGATCTAACACTTAACCCTTTGACTACTACGGGCGCATATATGCGCCCAGCACAAGTCGTCGATATAGACTATGGGCGCACATGTGCGCTCGGCGACACGCTTTGATCATTTACTGCTGTCTTACTGAATTTGTCAAGAAATTATTTTATCATATCCGTGTAACACTCAGAAACAACATACCTTGTTGCTTATCAACAAGAAAAATCTCGTTTATTTCGTCAATTTTCCCTATATCTTAAATTCGTTTCATCTGTTCATCTGCCATTTGACAAAAGTTATGTATGGTTTGGAGTTCGTTTTGTACATTTCATTTTATATATTTTATAATACATTATAATTATCAAATTATGGCGTTTTAAAACTTTACCCTTGACGAATAAATAATATATATTGAAGATAAAAAATATTTAAAAAATTGAAAAATATTAATTTTGGAGTGGATAAAGTAACGGTAATTTGATTCTGTACAATATTACAATTGAATACACCGCCGAACAGATTCAGATTGCGTGAAAAAGTATTCAGTCCCCAGCGATAGTTAGTGCCGGCTGCACACCGTCGACGCGAAGCGTTTCGGCTCAGAGTCTTCAGCAGTCAAAGGGTTAATGCTGCACAAAGGACGGCGTTGAGAAGTTAACCCTTTGCAGTCGGCAGATTTTTCGGCTGGGACTACCAGCAAGTCTGGGCGAATTTAGCTTTTCGGAGTCATTGTTTCCTAAGCGATTTAAGGTGGATATATCTACATTTAAAATCAGACACTATGTTGATGCTGATTTGTAATGCTTAATAGGGCTTAAACTGCATAAAAACAGAAAGAGTTAGCTTTCTGGCATTGTCTCGTCTTCCGCTGTACGGCAAGACTTGTTTGGGAAAGATAGCGCACCGATGTCCTTTTCGGACTTCAGATAAACGCCCAGTTACCATGGCTGAACGGCAGTGGTTTTCATATAAAATCAAAGCCTCAAACCGTTAATATCGCCAACGAATCTGCCTTGAAATCCTGAATAATTGGAATGTTTATTTCTTACTAAACTTTGAAATTCAATTTATAATTTATTATATTTTTATTTATTTATAAATTGATTTCTATTTACTTATATATTTCTCGATGGCAAAATAATGCGTGAGCACGTCTGAAATAGCTAGCATTCTGTTAATCTAAGTTTTTCTGGATTACTCTTTCGAGACGTGATCATGCCGCCAAAGCGGCGACACCGATTTCTACGACAGTTTTGAAATGCCGCCATAGCGGCGGCACCGACCGCAAAGGGTTAAACCGAATCGCTGAACGTCCATATTGTCGGGCCCTCCCCCCTTCGTCCGTCGTGAAGCACGAGGTCGCAGGGGCACATCTTCCAAGCGAAATCAGGGTCGATTTGCACGGTCGTTTGTCGTAATTCCAGTGGGCATGGGCGGTTTGCATCCCGAGCGATTGATAAGCTCCTTGAAACAAGAGCGGCTGACACGGACGTGGGGGTGGTTCCTCGGGCACACCTGAGCCCGCCAGTCGTAAAGTTGGCAGTAAGCCTTGTTTATTGGCTCCGGCCGCTGGCAGAAATCTCTTTTATTTAAGCCACGACCCCCGACGGAGCCACGGAAATTCCATTTGCGGCCGAGTAAATAAAGCTCTAAATTTTCGCGGGAATTATGCCGTTTTCGCGCTTAAGCGACTTCGTACGCCCTCCGTTCGCCGAAGAATTATGTCGACCGAGGACGAACAGGGAAAGAGACGGGGTTAGGCGACTCCGGGGCCTCATGTGGGTAGGAGGGGGTGAATAATGTCTGTTGTTAATTTTGCAGTTTAACACAGAACAATAAATACTTAATCTGAAGATATATTTAACTTTTACGATCAGTTTCTCTTACTCTTTCTCTCTTATCTTACTCGCTCTCTTAACACATTGTATGCCGGTGGCATCTGAGGCATTTAAAACTGTAGGTGAAGAAAATATTAAAAATTTTATACATTATTGTAAAACACTAAAATTGGTTTGCATATTCATTATATGCAATTTAACGATAACGAAAAATAGAAACAAACAAATCGCCAAACAAAAGAATGTTGTATTATCGCAAACCCGGCGCTAAAGCAACAGACTTCCAAACCCGCGTTTTCGCGGGGCCGGCATACAATGTGTTAATTTATGAGAAATAGTATGATAAGAAAGTTCGTGTTCTATGCTAATCAATAAATAGTATTTTACAATAATAACAATAAAAATGAGTATACAGACAATATTTGCAAACTGTAAGACTACGTTCTATATTGTCCTCTTGTCTTAAACTTCTGTCCACTACTGTATATATTTAATTTGAAGATATATTTGATTTTTACAGTTAGTTTCTCTTACTCTCTTCTCTTATTCTCTATAACTCGCTCTCTCTCTCTCTTTCTCTCTGACGTATTCTTTTTAATTCGCTCGTCTGATTATCTTATTTCAATTCATTTCGATTCCAGACACTCATTATGTACACAACACAAAACATACTAGATACGACACTCACTTTAGAACATATACGCCACTAGATATTGCTCGCACGGAAGTACTTTGATTTCAATTTTAACTATTTTTAAGAGATGTCCAATTTTACAAGTTCTTAACTTTAATTTTAACCAGAAAGTTAAATATTTAATAATTTTTATAGTGCTTGCTTCAAGATCGGTGGATTTTCAAACAACCTTTCAACCCTTATTTAACCCCCTTAGGGGTGGAATATCAAAAAATCCTTCCTTAGTAGGTGTTTAAGTCGTAAAAGGGACTCATTGTCCAAATTTCATGTTTCTAGGCTTCAGCATCTTAGGCTCGGCGATAATAAATCAATTAATCAGTCAAAACATGTCTTTTTATATGTATAAATTATTTAACGACATATAACGACGAAGGACTCGCATACATCAAATTCACTTTCCCTCTTATATACATAAAATCAACACTCACACTTCGTACCGTGTAACACGCTATAAATAATCATGCACATTCAAGCTACTTAATTTCTGCTCGAATTATTTATCCAAACTCATGTTTGTCACGGCATACCATGATGATATTCATACGTACTGCACAGAATAACTACTTTGTGCTTCTGTGCACGCAAGTAGGCGTACATCCATTGACCGTATCCACTGTATATCGTTAAGGTCATTGGCGATACTAATACTAGTTTCGTTTATGCTCGTTATCTGCTGGTCACACGTGTTAGGAATTTTCGTTTTACTACGCTTTCGACAGTAACAGAAAACTAATAACGATGAGTTTTTAAGATTTGCTGATTTTTGGTAACACAACAAAACGTAGATTACCCGAATTAATTGGAGGACAGATCTGTTGTGATAAATAGAACCAAATTTTTAACCCTTTGCACTCGAGAGGTAATCATTAGTCGTCTAATAATACTAACTTCAAAAATTTTCAAAGTCGAAATATTTACTAAGATTCGCCTATATTAATTGTTCTTTAGCTTAGTTAAGTCATATTAAAATTTACGTATATAACTATTTGATCTCCGGGCCTGATTAATAAACAAACTGATTAAATTCTGAAAACTTGCGAAGGTATCATTTGGCGACTGACAGTCGCCTCTCGAGCGCAAAGGGTTAATTATGTCATCAAGCATGCAGACATTAAACAATTTTCAGGTATGGATGCTTTTTTTGCATGAAAAAGCAAATATCTAATAAGAAAAACGTGGTATAAAAGTTAATCAAATGGTTTTAGATACTAAAATTTAAATATATATATTCTCACATATAACTGAGCTTACATTTGGATAATCGATTATTTGCAGAACGAAAATTCAGATAATCGACGTTTTATTGCAACGTACGGGTATTAATTATTTCATCGTACCATCTTTCATATTTATAACAGTACCGATATTTTTCTTTTTCTTTTATTCCATTATCGGCATGTCATATTGATACACCTGTTGAAAAAAGAAAAGATAGCACACGGTAGAAATGTAATATTTTCGCTATTTCTGCGTAATGGATATTTTTACTTTTGATGCTCAAAGATTTCCATTATATAGAACAGTTTATTATTGTAAAAAATTGAGAGAAAAATTCTTGTTATTTCAGCAAATGTATAACAATGATTCTCAACCTTTTTGGGGTTTTATTACTACTGAAATTTTCATGAAATTCTCACTGAGAAACACTAACGATAATAAGTGCATATCTAAAAATCGATACGATTGAAATATCCGGCAAATTGTTATTTAATTTTCATTTATCTAATCGGAATAATTTAATTTCCACTCTATATGTGAATGTCTAAAACATGATTGCATACAATTTTAAATATACAAGCAAAAATTTGATATGATAGAATATAATAAAAATTTGATAGTATAGAATGCAATAAAAAAGTTAATTGTGATCTATATTAACAACTTGTAAATGAGAATAAATTGGTCCACTGTAAATTTACAATTGTTTATTTCAAGTAATCGCCCAATAAAATCGTAGAATTTGTAAATTTCACTTTGAACCACCCTGTATGTAGATACACCTATTCAGTTCCCAGTCGAGGATAACGTGCATAACCTATGCCTACGTTCACTATAAGAATTCACGCTATGCCACGTTATCAGTGACACTCGCAACGTGAGTCGTGATAATCTTATCTGCTAATGCGTACATTGTCGTTGATAGGCGTTTCGCTTGGCCGTAGCGAAGTTCCATCGTAAAAAGTCTGGGAAAGATCGCGGTTATGGCGGAAACAAATCTGCCTGGCGCCGTAAATATTCATGCAAACGTTTTACGGTTTTAGAATATTTACTGCTCGTATCTTGGCGTGAGAAGGAAATACTGTTGCGTTTCTCTTATTGTACTTTCCTTCTGGTGAACATGCTAGAAATTGAATACAGACACACTATGAAGCAAAAATTAACTGTAAAACTGCTTTCCTTAATTTTCAAGGGCTTTTTCTTAGAATCCATGCCACATTTGGCATTTTAGAAGGTTTGAAGACGTTAAGAAACAGAATAAAGGGGTTGAAGGACTCTGTGGGGGTTGTAAGAATTTCGATCACTGCGTTTTGCTAGTCTCATGACAAAGCTCACAAGGTTCGATCACAGTTATCCTTCCTCGTACTATATAATAAAGTATTATAATATTTTAAATAAGAGGGTATTTTATTTAAGCAATATAAAATCCTATTTCCAATAGTACACTTTTAACACTAGGTTTGCGGGAATTTCATGAGCAAAATTTGCAAAAATAATTACTATTATCCCTAGTTTTCGATTAAAACATCGAGATTGATCCTATAAATTACTGCTTCTTTAATTTGTTTAAGAGTTGACTTATTAAATAAATAAATAAGAAATGAATTAATTAAATAAGAAATGAATTAATTAAATAAGTGGGTATTTTATTTAAGCCATATAAAACCCCATTTCCAATAGTACACTTCTAATACTAGGTTTACGGGAATTTCATGAGCAAAATTTGCAAAAATAATAATTACTATTATCCCTAGTTTTCGATTAAAACTTCGAAATTGATCTCATAAATTACTGCATCTTTAATTTGTTTAAAAGTTGACTTATTAAATAAATAAATAAATAAGAAATGAATTAATTATATTATTTTATTAAATACTACAAACACAACAAACATAATCAAAAACAATTTAATAACTTATTAAAGAAGTAACTGCAGTTGTAGCATAACAATACTTATCCACTCGAATGCAAACAACTTATTCCGTAAAATTAGAAATCTCTAACACCGAAATATTAAATTCGAATGTCCCGCGAGCTGCCACGTCTGCCACGCAATAATTAAACGTTTCGCTCGAGTATCCAGCAGAACGAATCAATTAAGAAAATTACCAGCTCGCAACGAATAGAAATTGCTTGCTTGCTGCTTTCTCTCCCCGATCCCATCCGGTTCCCACATCAACCGAAATTAACCACCCCTCCCCGACTGTTCTCGCCCGAACCTAACAGAATTGCTCGAAATCCTACCGATTCCAGTGCAGGGAGACGAAACGAATCGGGCTCGATTCCGACACCGATCGAGCCAATCATCGTGTATACAGCGAGAGTCTCTGGAAGCGATCACCCAGCATCGCCCAGAGCGTCTTCCGCGTACCGGGAATCCATCCAACAGAACGAAGAGAGAAAGAGAAGAATGGGGGGGCGAGGGAGAGATCCTCTCCGCGGGGACTTTTTCTCAATCCGTGGCGTTTTCGACGTGCACCGTGTGTAACGGCTCTCGTTTCTCCACACGGGACGATTACCCGGCCGTGCAATTTATGCCGGCAAATGACTGCAATCTGTGGCCGATCCGACGTTACGAAACGGTTCCCCTCCCCCCGTCCCTGTCTGGCCCGTCGCCGGTCCCGGGACCCCAGTGCTCGCATGCACAAAAGTGCAGAACAGCCGAAGGAAACAAGCGGGGTTCGTGATCGGGCGCCGTTAACGTTTCACTTTTCGTGGTCGAAAATTATTCGACCTCCTCTTCCACTTCGTGCCCGGTGTTCGGTCCCTGCGAGGATCGCGGGCCCCCTCTCCTCTCCCTACCTTATCGACCGCGCGCCGCCTCGGCCGATAATATCGCGCCGCAGGCCCGGCCGCGGATAGAGACCGCTCTCTTCGAAGCGTAATGGACACCGAAAATTGATCGGGCACGAACGATCTTGCGAATGGGATTATTGATTTGTGGCGGTGTTCCAACGGGTCGCGAGCTGCTTTCGTGCCCACGAACGGAGAAACGAGCGGCGGACGAGGAATCGAGAGGGTTCTCACCCCTTTCGTTGCGCGTTCTGCTTGTTTAGTAATCCTGATGGAAGTTTCTCACACAGTTGAATTCTACGGTAGCGGTTCTGTTGTTAATTAAAAGGTGGTAATTTCTTTATCTGTTATTTTATTAACTTCTCAAGCTGGTAATTATGCGATGGCACACCGTTCTTTTAGCTTACCGAATATCACTTTGTCAAATTCAACGCGATTCTTTACGTATTTTGGAAGTATGAAAAATGTTGCAAAAAATTAAGTGAGATCCTATCGAGCGTTTAGTTTAAGGTAAAAAATTCGAATATTTGGAAAAAGTAGAAGAAATTTCGTTGCTCTGCAATTACTTTGCGATACAACAACGAAAGCTAGCGTCTCATTTTGGAATTAATGAATGGGAATGAAGCAATTCAGTTCTATTTAACCCTTTGCACTCGAGAGATAACAGTTACTCGTCTAATAATATTAACTTCATAGATTTTTAAGTACAAAATATTTACTAAGATTCGCTTATATTAAACTTCATTTAGTTTAGTTAAGTCATATACTAAAATTTACATGTATAACCGTTTAATCTCCGGTCTTTAATAAACAAACTACCTAAAGTCTGCAAAGTTTGAAAATTTGAGAAACTATCGTTTGGCGACCGACAGTCAACTCTCGAGCGCAAAGGGTTAATACATTTATCGAACAAAACTCTTATCCTTTATCTTATCCTACATCTATCATATCTATAATAATGTCACGGAAGAACTGCGTGTTCCAAAAACTTCTTCAGAACGCTCACACGATTCCTTTGTTTTTGCTTTTACACCTTTTAGATCATCTGTGTTTCACCTATTACACCTATCAGGAGTCATAGAAGACCCACTCTGCCATCGAGGGGAGTTAAAACGTTTCCACCAAAAACCAAAATTGTGGATGGAATATTATTTTTTATCGCCCCGTCGGCAGCCATAACGATGGGGTTCGATCCCGCAAATAACGGACTTATCCCCGCCGTTTTAAAAGTTGGATCATGCAGAATGTGAACAGGGGCGGGCGTTGGTCGCGTCGCGGCGCACCGCGGCGTCGATCCGCGCGTAGCTTCGTTTTATAGTTAATCGGTCTTTATCGAGCCGGTCGGCCGCAGTTTCCGCGTAAATTATTGCTGTCATAAATTTATCATGGAGCGGTAATTATCGGGGTGAAGCCATCCGTCGGAATGGCCGCGAATTACGAGCCAATTCCAATTGGTACGCCTCGGTATATCTAGCGTTGCGGCCTGCCTTCGACGATTTATCACCCTTGATCTTCGTTTCTCCGCGGTCTATCCTCGTTCCAACAACCCTCCACCATCCTCCTTCACCTCTTCCACTCTTTCAGCTGCCTCTGACCGTCCGCTTAACAATTTCGATCGCTTTGCGGATACTTTGGCTCTTGGATGCTCGCGATTGTTTGCTTGCACAATTGCGTCGGCGACTGGAATACACCGATCGAAACAATTTTACGAACGACGTGTTCGAAGGAGCATCGAATAAATCCGAACTTTACGTTGAAACGTAAGCTATAGCCTAGTTCAACGGGAATTGAAAATAGAAAATAGTGTAAGATAAAAGCGCCGATGATCAGGCCCATGATGCGATGTAGTTTCACGAATTGCATTGCAGTGACCTTTATGAGGACTTTGTTAACTCCGTTAAGATTGGTTTTGTAAGTGGGGGATACCCCACCATCTCTCAAGGGGTGACGATCTTTTTAAGTAAGATTAACTTACAATAGAAACAAAAAGTTCATGGGATCGACTAAACGTCGTTGCTGAGGGTAGCTTTTGAGAAATTCTAGAAAAGGTTTCTCGCATGATGCATACACAGCCATGTAAAATTTGGATTTTTCACATATTCAAGCTCACGCCTGGATCAACTCGATCCCAAGCTTGGGATCTGAGTTAGGTACTGTGCAGAGTTGGAAATTTCACGGGATTGATTGAACGTCGTTGCTGAGGGTAGCTTTTGAGCAATTCTAGAAAAGGGTTCTCGCGTGATGCATACACAACCATGTAACATTTGGATTTTTCACATATTCAAGCTCACGCCTGGATCAACTCGATCCCAAGCTTGGGATCTGAGTTAGGTACTGTGCAGAGTTGGAAATTTCACGGGATTGATTGAACGTCGTTGCTGAGGGTAGCTTTTGAGCAATTCTAGAAAAGGGTTCTCGCGTGATGCATACACAACCATGTAACATTTGGATTTTTCACATATTCAAGCTCACGCCTGGATCGACTCGATCCCAAGCTTGGGGTCTGAGTTAGTTACTGTGCAGAGTTGAAAAGTTCAGGGGATTGACTGAACGTCGTTGCTGAGGGTAGCTTTTGAGCAATTCTAGAAAAGGGTTCTCGCATGATGCATACACAGCCATGTAAAATTTGGATTTTCTGAGTATTCGAGCTCACATCTGGATCAACTCAGTCCCAAGCTTGGGATCTGGGTTAGGTACTGTGCAGAGTTGGAAAGATTGTATTCGGAAGAATTAGGGGTTTGAGTTGGTCAGTGAAGATAGATCCGCTTGATTTCACACGTGTTTTGGGTCGTAGCTGGTGTTGAGACTGATACTGCATTGATACCTATCGATACCAATTGACGAATTTTGATCCAACACTGAATTGTATCAGGTATCAAATAGAACTGATACCTCTTCGATAGTTATTCATAGATATCGATATTTGATAGAGTTTAGATAAACAATGTATTAATACTATAATAATATAACCAATCGTACAGTAAAATGTTGATGACTTGAAAAATTCTTCTAATTTGAATATTTTCTAAAGCTATCAACATTTTATAAAAATCCCTTGTTAAATCAAGAAATCGTTAATTAGTCTAAGAACTTTCCTTTCCTATTAATCTAGATAATAAAAGTTCATTTGTATTAAAACTACATAATAAATTTGTGCAATAAAATTAATATTAATGAAACGATTTGATAATATTAATATTAATATAGATCGAATCATTGAAGTGGGAAATGCCAGATATATAATCAAAGAAAAATTATATTGCGGCCTTTAAACAGAAATTTTCGATTTTAAGTTTCCACTGATAAGGAAACATGGATAGTTCGAAAATAATAATAAGATTTCTCAATCGATCGTAGATAGTGATCTTAAGATACAGCGGTTTTGCCACTTTGATGTAACAAGTTGAAACCTTTCATTACTATTTTAAAACGTTCAGCGAAACTTTCCCCGCGTGTCGAACCATAATTTAGTGGAATTTCATTTTCCGGCACTTTTCACGATTTAACAAGTGCGTTTACCTCTGCGTTCGCTTACTTTTACTTTTACTCACTTGGTTAACTACGAATCAATTTGTTTCACTTACGTTTTGCATTCCTATATCAACATGATGCATGTCCGGATTAACGAATTTCCTAACATTTCTGAACTATTTTACTTTTATTTCAAGAAGGGTATAGCCACTTTGATATTATTCTAACTCAACTTAGTTCTGCAAAAGACTAGAGGTAATATGACGGTCTATATTACAACTCCTCCTGTTTCATAAAAATTTATTATTTTGAGAAATGTAAAATTTTTGTTATAGAGGTATAATTAATCAAAAGATTAAGCTTCAAAATTCTCTACTTAATCGTACGGAAATATCTCTTTTATACCAAAATATTTATGTTAGTTCTGCAAAAGGCTAGGGGTGATAATGTGGCAGTCTATATTGCAACTCCTGTTTCATAAAAATTTATTTTGAAAAATATAAAAATTTTTGTTATAAAGGTATAATTAACCAAAAGATTAAACTTTAAAATTCTCTACTTAATTGCACGGAAATATCTCTTTTATACCAAAATATTTATGTTAGTTTTATAAAAGGCTAAAAGTGGTAATATGGCGGTCCGTATTGCAACCCCTCCTGTTTCATAAAAATTTAATATTCTCTTTTCGTTTGAACGTGTCCCACTATGTCAAGGAAGCAATTAATTAAAGGAAATAGGGGTTTGAAACAAAAATGGTTCCCACAAGACATGACTAATGCCATAAACACAGACTTTAGCGCGCCGTCTCTTCGAAGCGTTTAGGCCAAGAGTATTCAACGCTCAAAGGGTTAAAAAGCAGCATCTCAGAGGGAACGATTCGTTTCTACTTCCCACGTCTCAGAACGCCCAATTGCAGTTTCAGAGAATTTGCAAACGCGTTTCGGTGTCGGTGCTCGTTACCATGGAAAAGCGATGATCGAAGGGTGAACCGCTCGTAGATCGTAGATAAGTATAGTCCACGCGCCAGCAATATTCCCAGCTTCGGGTACATGCACGGGACACGAGTCAAGGGTTATGGGAACCTGACCGTTCTAACGTGTCACGCCTTGTCAACGTGCGGCGTTGTCCGTCAAAAGATATTGCGATTTTAGAGGAAATTTTTTATTTTATATTTAGTAAAGAGATGGTTGGACTCAGGTGTGAATAAAATAAAGTGAAATGCTTAGAATATTAATATATGTATTTAAAATAGTTTAATAGTGACAACTTAAACGACTTTTCGACTTAACACTAGAACTACCGACGATTGCAGTGTACTTATTTGCTTGGAACAGATCAAATTGAAAATTACATGAAAAAATATCGAATACACAGAAAACAAATCTTTATTTATACTTTCTGCAGAAAATCATAGTAAATTTTGGAAGCATAGTGAACTTATGAGGTTACTATGAATAATCACCAATCGGTCATTTTGACTGTTGTAATAGACCTAATATTAATGCACCTTTAACACTAGAATTATCGAAAATTACAGTGTGCTTATTTGCATGAACAGATCAAATTAAAAATTACATGAAGAAATATCGAATACACAGAAAACAAATCTTTATTTATATCTTATGTAGAAAATAATAGTAAATTTTGGAAGCTTGGTAAAATGAATTTATAAAGTTGCTATAAATAATCATCAATCCGTCATCTTGACGGCTCTGGTAGTTCTAGTGTTAACAACTTCAACGTTCTTGCTTCTTTAACAGTCACACTCTTTTTGTCTTCACAGTGAAATTCTTTCTGACTCGCGCTCGCATTTTCATATATTTTTCCAAACACTAATTTCATTTCTTTCTAATTGTCAACCTTTCTAATTGTCAACCTTTCTCACTCGATACATTCGTTCGCAAAATTCCTCATTCGCGAAGTTCCCTCAAGTGCTCATTTTTCGCGCCTTAGAAACACTCCAAACTTCAAACATTCTACATTTACACGACTTTCGCTCAACTCAAACACTCTTCACATTTTCTTCACATCGCCTTCCTACAATTGGAATATAGAGAAACGTACTCGATTTTTACACGTAGGTACAGTGGAGTCTGTGTTATGTGAATTGGCAGAAAAAGTTCTCATTTAATAAAGTGGCAAGCGTTTGACATTAAACTTTGTGTAGAATATTTAGAGCAACAGAAGTAAAATAAATATTTGTTCATGTATCTATGGTTGTAAGGTAAACTGTTTCAATTTATGCTTATACATTAATTGTGATTTGTAATATAAGATTTATGCATTTGTTGGAATCAATATCTGAAGACATTTTTAGGCTTAAAAGACAGAATATTTTATTGATTTGCATTTGATAAAATAATGTAGGTTCAGAAAATTTGTCTTTGGGAGATTTGTGTGATAAAATTGTCAGATATTGCACCTTTTTATTTTACAGGTTTTTCTTATAGTAAACTTGTGTCATTTCGCTTAGAAACCATAAATGATTATTAAACTTCTTACAATTAGTTCGTGGGATTCCTTGGAATTTCTTACCTGCATGATTTTTCATGGTCGTTTCGCGATGTTGAAGAATGATAAGAACAGTTGCCTTGTGATTTGCGAGTCTAATTTTGTAAAAGAAAAAAGCAACGACGGAAACAATCGGTTGCAGCGTTCTCGGAATGAGTTGCTGTGGTTGTGTCATAAGATTGTTTGAATTACCATAATGGTATTTCGGTGCCACAGCGAGTTGTAATTTAATGCAGGCAGGCTCGCTGATCGAGCCATTTACATCGATAAATATGTTCGTACTTGGCTAACCCTATTTCCATGAAATTACCGTAGTGAAATGTCGTTATTATACTTGATTACATTTTAAACTTAAATAAGCTTCTGTTTCGTTTCGTCTAATTCCACTGTCTGTTTCCAAATCAAATAAATCATTTTCAAATAATTTCTATTTAAACGTTAATTGTTTAAGGTAAAATAACAGATGAAGTATGTCAAAAAATTCATATCTGTAACGCAATTTACATGTCTATACAACGAATTCAACAATCATTAACACATCCCGTGCCAAACTGTTTTTGTTCGATATGATCACCAGGCCGTTTGTTGTTTCGACTGAAAATTGATATATTGTCACAACAATATCCCATTACAACATCAATCCATAAGTAATTAGCTTGTTTATAGTTATTACACCGTGTACCATTTATATAAACAATCATTGCTCTGATCTAACAAGTATATTTACATTTTTAATATGAGAAGACTTACGAAATTATTGTAGAATAAGGGTTCTTAATATTATTTATTATTATTAATATGAATAATGGCAAAAATATACACAGTACACAGTAAATTCTAATTCAACTCTGTCACGCGACTCTATGTTTAATCTTCACCTCTTTTTACGACTCTACAACTCGGTTTTCTATTCAACGCTGGCCTCCTTTTCTTTTTGTTGTTGATTAGATGATTATGGCACCGCTTCTGTTTGTGGTTCAAACTTATCGGTGAAGAGAGATAATTGGTGTTACCCAGGGAGGTGATAATTAAAATATTTAATTACTTGAGATAGAGGGAGAAAAATTTTCAAAAAGACTCCCATCATGACAATCAACACTGATCCCTTTTCTCTTTTGAGAAAGCCCTTATAGGCCTTTTCCTTTTCCTACCTCATGCTCGCTAAACATTGCCGACCCATTGGTGAATAATTCTTCACCAACGTTTTCTCCTGATGGGTTTGGCTTTCGTCTAACTGACCCACACTTTCACTTTTCTGATTCTTAAAACTATGATACTATAGTATTTGACTATGATACCATAGTATTTCTGCCAATCTGGACGCACCGATCACCGGTGACACCCCCATGGCGACACCGACAAGTTGAGTGCCAATCGCCAGTGACCTCTATGGCATTCAACGTGTCAACTCTTTACGCTCGAGAACCGACTCGTAGTCATCCAATAAAACTAACTTCAATGATTTTCAAGTGTAAAATATTTAATAAAACTCACTCATATTGAATTTCAGTTCGTTTACTTAAGCAATGTGCTAAAATTTACTTATACGACTATTTATCCCTTTGAGTTTGAAAGTGTACAAAATTTATAGGCCTTTTTCTCTTTCCACCCCCCTTGTTCGTTAAACATTACTAACCCTTCAGTAAATAATTGTTCGCCAACGTTTTTCTCCGATGGGCCTGGCTTTCGTTTAAGTCGACCCACACTTTCACTTTTTTAGTTCTTAAAACTACGATACTACATTATTAACCCTTTGCGCTCGAAAGGCAACTGTCGGTCGCCAAGCGATAGTTTCGCAAACATTCGGATCTTAATTATTCTGTTTATTAATCAGACCGGAGGTTAAACAGTTATACATGTAAATTTTAATACACGACTTAACTAAACTAAATGAAGTTTAATATAAGCAATCTTAGTAAATATTTTGCACTTAAAAATTTGTGAACTAACTGTCATCTTTCGAGTGCAAAGGGTAAAAATACAAAATACATTTGAATGCTACATACACGCGGCGCTTAAAGCGAAAGGGTTAACGAACAAAATTTGTTCCGGGCACGAGAAACGGTAAATTCTGTGAAGAGGCACGATGATTTCAATTGCGAAGAACAGGTGTAGCGCGGCATCGAGAACAAGAATGATCGCGCGATTCGACAAGGTCTAGGGTGGAGTCGAAGGACGCGGTGGGGGTGTCGTAAAAGCTGATTCCGTCGGTTCCGTTGGCGGCAGAATTCGCTTTACGAGGACAAGCAGCTTAGCCAAGCCCCTCCAGTGCCGATATAATTCATCCACCGTGCCTTGACTCGTTTCACGCGCTAACTGAAAACGGGACGGACTCTTCTGGCAACCAACCCTTATTTATGGAATCGCAGCTGCGTCGCTGGATCCGCTGTGATTTCGCAGAAAAACAAGTCACAAGGCTTGCCGATGTTTACGGCATTGTTTGACTTGCGAGTTTGGATACATAGGTTTCCTCTCTTTATGTTACTTGTAGGATCTGTTTTAATTGAAAAACGGCAACGAATGGAAATTTTCTTACTCGGAATATTAATGCGGAATTCATCAGGGTGATTAATTGTGTGGATTGAAAATTATCAACTTTGGCATACTGTTTATTAATTTCGTAAATTAATAAAAATGTAGATAAAAACACACATTTGCAATATCTGCAATATTTACAACAGATATATATGTGTCGATACGATTCAATCGATTTTCGAAGTTTTGAGGTAATATCTTTGGAAACTGGTTTCATATTTTCATTTTTATTTATTGCACACTTTTATCAATTTTGTGTTTGCTTTTTATTCATCAAATGCTCGATGATTCTCTGTTACTTTCAAAACGAACAGTTTTGCAGATTATGAAAAATAGGAAAGCTCGTAATTTATTATTACACGTTCATTCTTAATTATTGCAAATATATAATTTCTATTTGTTTTACGAAATTTTTATTGGAATTTTATTTTATTTCGAAGCAAACGTCGCGTTAGGCAGAAAAATTCAACCGTCGCAGGCATTCACGTTACCATATTTATTTATCGAGTAGTATTCGCGATTTCATATTCACCGCGAGTTTTTCCATAGAAATGTTGCGACATTATCTGTGGGACAAGTCGTGTGCTCTACCCTCGTGAACGAGGCTACGCAAGATTCACCCTCGATTCTTATTTTTTTCCCCTTCAACCGGGATTCCAGACCGGGTCTCATGGTCCTCTGAATGTTGATACACCGCCAAGGATTTTGCATTTCGAATCCGGGATAAGAGGGTGGCATGGAAAAAGTCTGCTTTACGCAGTTACCACGTGAACTTTGCTCGATTCTCAACTGGAAGCTCGTTAGAATCAAACAGAAATATGAATTTTTAATGCAACGGATTTTATATCAACCTCCTACTGTTCTTTTTTTTTTCTTTTCTTTTTATAAAATACTAACTGTTGTACATGTTTTCTTTTTATGGTGCTTGCTTCAAAATTGGTGGATTTTCAAACAAACTTTCATCCCTTATTTTACCTCCTTGGGAATTGATTTTCCGAAAACGTTTAAACACGTATTTATTTATTTCTAACCAAAAAGCTAAATACCAGTTTTTATAGTGCTTGCTTCAAAATCGGCGGATTTTCAAACTGTCACCCCTTATTTTACCACCTTGAGGGTTGATTTTCCGAAAACGTTGAAACATGTATTTCTTTATTTCTAACCAAAAAGCTAAATTCCAGTTTTCATAGTGCTCGCTTCAAAATCGGCGGATTTTCTGTCACCCCTTATTTTACCACCTTGAGGGTTGATTTTCCAAAAATGTTGAAACACGTATTTTTTTTATTTCTAACCAAAAAGCTAAATACCAGTTTTTTATGGTGCTTGCTTCAAAATTGGTGGATTTTCAAACAAACTTTCATCCCTTATTTTACCTCCTTGGGAATTGATTTTCTGAAAACGTTGAAACACGTATTTCTTTATTTCTAACCAAAAAGCTAAATACCAGTTTTATGGTGCTTGCTTAAAAATTGGTGGATTTTCAAACAAACTTTCATCCCTTATTTTACCCCCTAAGGGTGGAATATCAAAATATCTTTTCTTAGTGGGAGCCTACGTCATAAAAACATCATTGTACAAATTTTTTTCATTCTTATGTTGTCTTTATAATCCCTCGTCTTATAATGGAGACTTACGCTCGTGAAATAAGTCATTGTAGGCTAAATGTAACAAAACTGTGTTATATTTATAATAGAATCTAATTTTAGTTTTACCTGTAATTTTAGTTTATAAGATGGAGAATTACTAAAGATGAATCATATGTAAAATTTTTATATTTCATACTTGATAATATATCAAGGTAACAGATCACTAGACTAATGTACATGAACGATGAAGAAATCGTAATGTAAGGGGTTAATGCGACAGATTTTAATTTATGCTTCCTTATTGAAATGTGGTTGGACGTGGTATTTAAAGTTAATGTAAAGAAAAATATCTAATTTATATACAGTGACTGACAGATTGGTTCACAATGTCTAACCCTTTGCACTCGACTGTCCCCTCTCATGGGACATCGTAATCCTAGCATATGATAGTTTCGCAAATTTTCAGACGTTAGTTCAGACCCGGACGTTAAATAATCATATATGTAAATTTTAATATACAACTTAACTAAACTAAATGAAGTTTAATGTACGTAAATCACATTAAATATTTCGAATTTGACAATTTTTGAAGTTAGTATCATTAAACGACTAACGGTCACCTCTCGAGTGCAAAGGGTTAAATATGTTTCACATTTACAAAACCTACAATCAAATTTTATATCTTATAAGTGAAAAGCTTGAGTTTTGAAGATGTTTCCTGAATTTGTAGTTAATAGTATAAATTATAACAAATTTTGTAATGAACTTGTAAATATCAGTAGATATAGAATAATAATTGTTTTCCAATGTTTTACTTCTACTGCAAATCTGTACATCCTGTTTAATTAATTCACTAAGAACACTATAATGTGTGATAATTAGATATAAATAACGTGTTATTAAAGGTATCGTTCATCGCATGTTCTGCATAATTGTAAATGTAGTATAAATAATAATTTAGCCGGGAGGTTATAAATAAAATATAAGTTTTCCATGAATTTACAAGAACTTCAGCTTCAACGCGATTGCTTTGCAATTATCTTGGAATAAGTAAATTATGGAGCAGTTAGATTCAGTTTTGTGGCCGCTTGTACTTCGCGGCAAATTCAATCCGTGGCAAATTAACAGTTGCAGTGGATAGCAAATTTGTCTTACCAAGACCGAATGTAATTACACTGTGAATTTTCGTAGTTGATCAACCACGTTCTTAATTACCGTAGCAGCCAGTTCGCGCGGATAACTAATAACAGTCGAAGCCAGCTTTGTACACAATCCCGATGTTTCCTATAGCATTTCATTTATAATACGGTTATGCGTGCGGCGCATTATAAATTCCAACTATAACCAAGAATTTCCGTTCACGAGCATAACAGCGGCAATAACAATCCGAATTTAAGCGAAGGAGAATTCGAAATACGTTCACTAGCGCTGTAGAAAGGGAGTCTTATCGTTGAAATAGGAAACTAGGTTCATACTACGCTTTACATAACTGCTCGAATTGTTTATTGTAACAGTATCAATCAATTATTTCGTTACAATGTTTCTCAGCGAATCGTACAATTTTTATATAATTGTTTCAAGCGTATGAAGAATTTTACTTTCAATCTTATGAAATGAAAGTTTAAAAAAATTAATAACGTTCTTCTACTGTATAAAATCCGTTTAAAATTGCATGAAATAGCTAAAAATGTGTTTTAACATTTTGAAATATTTTTACTCGAAACGTGTACTTATGATTATTGTTATAATATTATTTTTTAAGATTATTGTCATTATTGTCATATGTAAAAAATTAGTGAAAAAATGTTTTTTGGGTACACAGTGACTCACGAAATTAATTAAAGATTCTCTTTATTTAAAAATTTATATTGTTTAGAATTTTACAAATCAAAATTCTACATCTCTATAAATACAAGTTGTTGTATTAAATTTCGAAACAAATTTCTGATGAAACAAACGTATAGAAAACCACAAATCATGAATCACCTACGATTCTTTCCGCTAAAACCCGCAGCTCCGCTTACGACCACAACCCCCTCGTTACAAATTGCTTCGCTTCATTACGATTCTTGGATAATTAACTTTTTCATCGTCCGCTGCGGAAGTCGGTATCAATTTCACTCGGCGTTCGCTCAGCCTAACTTCCCGCGGAACGCTAATAATAATCCGCGGCCAACTCACCGTGGGGTGAAAATATGTATTTCATAATTCATGACGAGCGTGACAAGGCGGGAAACAGAGATAGAAACAAGGAGAGCAACACAACGAAAGAGGGAAGCGGAAAAAAAAGAGAATTAGAGAGAAAAAGAGAGAGAGTGGGATGGAGAAATGAGAGAGAATGAGAGTGAGATCGAGAACTGAGAGAATAAGGGAGAGAAAGGATGAGAGTGAGATCAAGAATTGAGAGAGAGGATGAGAGTGAGATCAAGAACTGAGAGAGAATAACAGAGAGGGGGGGGGGTGAGAGTACGTACGATTGAGAATTCAGAGAGAATAAGAGAAAAGATCAAGAACTGAGAGAGAATAAGAGAGAGAGAGAGGATGAGAGTAAGATTGAGAATTCAAAGAAAATAAGAGAAAAGATCAAGAACTGAGAGAGAATAACACAGAGAGAGAGAGAGAGAGGGGATGAGAGTAAGATTGAAAATTTAGAGAGAATAAGGGAAAAGATGAGAGTGAGATCAAAAACTGAGAGAGAATAAGAGAGAAAGTGGATGAGAGTGAGATCGAGAACTGAGAGAGAATAAGAGAGAGAGGGGGGGAGAGGATGAGAGTGAGATCGAGAACTAAGAGAAAATAAAAGAGAAGGCCAGAAATATAAGGAGAGATAGTTATACAGATAAATATGTATATATAGAGAGAGCATGTTTCCGCGAGAGCGTGCATGTTTTCGCGAAAGCGAAACATGTATGCGAGATAGAGAGGGGGAGATTGAGAGTGAGATCGGAAATTGAGAGGAATGAGAGCAAGTAAGCGAGTGAATGAGAGAGAGAAGAGAATAAAAAAGAATAAGAGTGAGAGAGAGAACGAGCAGGTGGGCCAGCAGGGCGGCGAACAAATCGAATCCGGCGCAAATTAGCGCGAACGTGGGTGCGCGAATTCGTCTTGTTGTCACGAGAAATAATTGCCAGGAGGATTCCTATGGACCGGGACCGGACGGGAAAGGCGAGCCCTCCCCCGGGGTTATAATGCGCCGGGATGAAGCGCCCGGGGTTATTAGTTTAGGAAGCTGCAAAGTACCCTGAAACAAAGTCCCTCCCCGTTCCCTCCCCCTCGCCAGGGGTAATCAATATACAAGCGGGCGACCCTGCCTCCGTTTCGGCTCGTTGATTCTGCCCGAACCGCCGCGAAGATCCCTTCGTCGAATTAGTTGCTCGCAAAAGCATCATCCCTGTCGGGGCTTCGACGTCAGAGAGCGATAGGTGATAAACCGTCTTTCCTGGTTCGACGGCTGCCTGCGTTCTTCCTCTGTAACCGGCTACCCTGTTTGCGGATTAATTGCGGAATTTCAACCGTTTCCCTCTGCCGCGTCGCTGACTCGTGACACCTTCATTTCCTCTGGATCTTTCTTCTAACGTAAAATCGAAGAAAATCGGACTTTTCAAAAATTCGGGTCATGAAAGTAAAACTTACTTTTTTTATATGTTCCCTTTATTATTTGTGTCTGTTTAAAAAATGTTTACAAATATTTATATAATAGTTGGTAGCGTTTGACTTCCGTTACTTTAAACGGTAAGTACTGAAATTAACTTGGTGACATATATATGAGATATTATGGTTCTGATAAGTCTTTTGGATGTGTTTGCGTTTTAGTCTTCTAACTGTGTCCGCATAGCAATTATATTGTTCCGACCATTTTTTCCATTGGCATTTATGACATGAGCATGCCGGTACTGCTTTTATTTTATCGATCGATAAATTGTTGATAATGAGGGTGATAACATCGTAAAAAAAAAATAAAAATAAAAAATAAAAAGTTGTTAAAAATTTATGTGTTTGAATTTAATGCAAGAAAACGACATTAATTTCCAGTCCCCCTAATACAATACAATTTTAACATAATGATACAAAAAAAATAAAAAGAAGAATTTCAGTAAAATGTTAGACAACGAAAACCTCTAAAAATGCATGAAGAAATTGTTACCCAACTTACTTAAATTTAATGTAAGAAAACGACATTAGTTTCCAGTCCTAATACAATACATTTTTAACATAATGATACTACACAATAATAATAAGAATTTCAGTGAAATATTAGACAACGAAAACCTCTAAAAATGCATAAAGAAACTGTTACCCAACTTACTTAAATTTAATGTAAGAAAATGACATTACTTTCCAGTCCTCCTAATAGAATACATTTGTAACATAATGATACTACACAATAATAATAATAATTTCAGTAAAATATTAGACAACGAAAACCTCTAAAAATGCATAAAGAAATTGTTACCCAACTTATAATTCTCTTGTCGGTATAAAACATTCCGACCAGAAAATTTGCCAACGATCCAAGCGTTGCAATAACTCGTTCCCTTTACGGTCACGGATAACCGTTTCAGTGTCATAGGGCCAGCTAGAATTATCGGCGGGGAACCCCGCCGGATCTTATTCCTCGGCCGCTGAGCAAACGTCCTCCAACTATTACTGTCTGGCCTGGCCAAACAAGCGATGTCTGCTGGTAATAAACCGCCTCCTTCCAGCTCATCGACGCGCCCGTGGAAATTATGAAACACCTATTCGGTGGGCTCTCCCCTCGATACATCGGGCTCCCTCGTTCGTCGTTACAGCCTCTTTATGAGTTAGTTAATTTATCTTTGATATCGCTCGTTCGCTTCCTTCGCAACGTTGGAGGGAACGCGTACAGATACGGTTCGAACTTCCGTCGAGCGAAATTAGAGGGGGGTGATTTAATTTTGTGTTTTATTTATTTATTTAACAGTGAACGGTTCAAGGCTCTTGGAGAGCACAGAATTATAAATAATGGATTATATTACAGTATGACAATGCCACGAAAAAGGCTAAGAATTACAATTATGAATTTATTGAACAGACTGAATGATGAACGTTTTACACTAGAATTATCAGAGCAATTAAAATGACTAATTGATGATTATTCATAGCAACCTTTAAAATTCAGTATGGCAAAGCTTCCAAAATTTACTATGATCTTTTGCAGAAGGTATAAATAAAGATTTCTTTTCTAGGTATTCGGTATTTTTTCCATGTAATTTTTAATGGGATGTTTTCCATGCAAATGAGTAAATTTTAATTGTCGATAGTTCTAGTGTTAAAGGCAGTTGTATCGTGAATGACAAGGTCAATCACAGCAGAATGATAAATTTGCTACAGACAGAACTCGATTAATAATATAAATTTTGGTAATTAAAATTTTTAATCTGTGCACGAAAATATTAAATATTTAAATGTAAGGCGAATAATTAAACGCAAGAAATAAAAGTGTTTAATTATTAATTCTTAGATAACTAATTAATTTAGCTTATTACAATGTATTATATTTACTATCGGATTAGGCTGTAAATACACGAGTTTTATTACTACTTAGCTTTTAGCTTTCGATCCTACTAACATTATTCATATAATGAGTGCGTTAAAAATTTTGCCGCTTTTGCATAAAAATTAATACTTTTTATTAAAGTACAAACTTCAAAGTACAAATTGACGTCCATGTTCCGCAGTCTATCGAAGATGAACGATAAAAGATAAAGATGTATCCGTTGTAACGTTAACATCTTGGAAAATTTGTTCTTCGACCGAAACAAAGTAACAAAAGACATGTGTCTGTTCCATCAAGTTAAAAATTAGTCGAAGCAGCAATTCGTATGAATATTAACCCTTTGCAGTCGTATGTCTCAGCGTATGCGACATCACAAATTTTACCGTGGAATTTTCATTTTTTTTTAATTATACTCATGTAATGTTACAGCTAAGTATGCTAATAACGCGTTGGAAAAGTTTTGTTTCGATTGAATAAAAAAATAAATTCCAAGTTGGCGGTAGTTCATGATCATATTAAATTCGAGTCTAAAGGGTTAACAAGCGATCCAAAGGATAAATTTATCGTAATTATAATCGATAATCGTCGATAAAAGACAACTTGCTCGATGTAACAGATCGAATGTACGATCTTCGATCGCGTTCTTTCTTCTTCTTTTTCGCTTTTCGATCGTGCGTGGTCGCCTCGTTCGCTAACGTCTCGTTTTTATTGTGTTCCAGTCCAAGCAGCACAGCGCTGGGTTCGCTGGATCAGCTGAAGGAGTACCTGACGACAGTGGGAACCTGCAAATGCGGCCTCGAGTGTCCGCTACGACCCGAACAGGTCTTCAACTTCGACCCCAAGGTATGTTCGCGGCCATTTTTGTCCCGACGCGGTCACGACCGTTTCTTGTATTCCGTGCCTGTTAAATCGCCGCAATTATTGTGATACGAGCGTGCCCGTGGCGGCTGTTAGTCATTTCGAACATCGCGGCCGTTTGCTCGAAGCCAGTTTTCATAAAGAACTTGGCAGGCGTTATTTAAACGAACCTTTCTGCTGAACGCTCCAGTGTATTATAGGCAAGGGAGACTGATGGCACAAGTTAAATTTTTAACATAATTTCGTGAAGATCTTTCAATGAATTTATCCCCTATGCTATTAACATTTCAGTATGTTTCATTTTTGATTTAGACATCTAAATGTAAAAAATCACCTGGTACAAAGTTTTCAGTAACAAAGTTAAAAAATAAACTTTTAATAGAATTTCCGAGTATCTTTAAATGAATTTATTATTTATATACAATAATTAAATATATTCCATAAATTGTAAATAGAAACGTGTAAGCTGTGATTTTTAAGTAATCACGAAGTCTTTGAAATTACTTTAATCTTCATCATGGTTATCCGAGCGCTGCGCGTAAACGAGAAGCACTTCTGCAAATTGTGAGATAAATTCGAGAGAAACAGAATTGTGTAATCGTGGTGAAAATGGAATAAAAAGAGAAACTTAAATCGTGATTTATTCCATGAATTTTTTCGCTAAATTGTTACAGTGAATTATGAACGGAAAAGTTATAACATATAGAAGAAAGGGATTTTAACGTTTACGTAATGAATTTTTAATCAGTTATTAATAGCCTATAGGAAATTACTTTTTAGCATAAATTATGGTGATTGAAAATTAGATCAGAGCACTTAGGCGTGTATAAAGTATTATAAATTTACAATTAGTACAATAGAGAATTTTAATAGCAAAAATTTATGAGAATTTTAAAGTATAATGCTAGTTTAACTTATAACATAAGCTTAACTAAATTTTCCTTATATAAATTGGTAAATACCTATTAGAATTTTATATTAGATATTATATTTATATTAGAATTTTAACCCAGTAAATAAATATTAACTGTATATTAATTGTATACATACATATAACGAATAATGTTAATTACATAAATTTTATAATATTTGTAAAATCTTAGTCAGATATCGTATATCGTTTCACAAGGCTCAAATAATATAAATACGTATAAAGAGTTATTAATTTGTAACAAATATGAAATTAATATTCATTCAGTGAATATTATTAAAAACGATTAAATACCTGAAAATAATAATATGCTTAAAAAAAAATTTATAAATCCAAGGAGAACAGAGCAGAGTCAAATATTTTTCTGTTCGATCATCTTCTACATTTTGCTTTTATTTAACCTTCACATACCGGACAGATTTGAGATGGTATTGATGATTAAATGTAAAAAGTAATTGTGTATACATATTTCGCGGTTTCTACTGCACGCATAAAATTTGCATACAACCAACACTATATGCATATCAACGTAAACGAATGAAAATCAAATCCACAAGTACATAAAACGATATAGAATCATTAATGACTGTGTCAAAATGGACCCAGCTCCATCCTTCGAGAGTTAATTCAATTCATGGGTCATCGATTCTCTAAACAGAGTGCATGCACTTACGTAAGTCGGGGACAGAACCATAAAGTCCCTTGGGCGAGAGCTGAAGCGTTTCACGATGGCGCGTAATTTAAATAAATACCGAGGCATAGTTTACGGCAAGAAAACTCTGAATCGAAGAAACGTGCCCCGTAAAAAGCGCGGCGCGTACGTTGATGTCCGTCGAGAGTAAATTGCAGGCCGTGTAGCAGAACGACCAGCGATGTTCTTGTCGTAATCTGGCCTGAGAAATCTCTAAAGGCCCGGCGTTCCTCGTGCAATGAGTCAATACTCGATGTTGCACGAGCGACGATGCTGAGCAAATATGCGCGTGCAACATCCGGCGAAAGAGAGAGGCGAAGAAGCGTGGAAAACGCACTGTGGACGAACGAACAGCTGCGTCAAATCGATGATGCTTCCTTCGATGTTCGTTTGGCGTATTCCGAGTGCACGATCTCTTACGGTGATGCCTTCCGTGATAACGAAAGTCCTATGGGACGCATAAGAACGTTGGAAGGAGCAGTCCCTTCGATTCGATTCAAAAGAGTGCATTTTTCGTTCCTGAGTGTATTAGAATTTGAATACGGAAATATTACAAAGCAAAAGTTAACCGAAAAACTGGTGTTAAGTGTGCGTTGCAGCGTCGGCAGTATTGGCGACGATTAACACTAGAACTACCGGCGATTAAAGTGTAGTTATTTGCATGGAAAAAATCAAATTGACGATTACATGAAAAAATACTGAATGCTTAGAAAACAAATCTTTATTCATATCTTTTGTAGGAAGTCATAGTAAATTTTAGAAGCTTTACAACTGTGAATTTATAAGGCTGCTATGAGTAATCATCAACTGGTCATTTTGACTGGTCTGGTAGTTCTAGTGTTAAACAACGCGTATAACTATTGAGTTGGCAACTAAGTGATTGTGGATTTTAAATAAGAATGAAAATTCAAAATTTTTACTTAAAAATATGACTTTATTAAATTAGGTATTGTCCGTTTTTGTCGATGACCTTTTGCCTTCTTTTAGACAGTTTCATAATTCCATGTTCATAAAACTTCTAATTTTTACCAGCAAAATACTGAATTAAATGAGATTTCACATTATCAGCATCATTAAAAATTGTATCATTCAAGTAGTACTGAATGGAATAAAATAAATAAATAAAGCCTTTCTTTAAGGCTTCATTCCCATACAACTTCTTGTATGCTTGCAATGCGTTCCTGCCATTTCAGAAATAATACAATAAAATATGTCTGAAATGCGCGTTTTCTTCTTCCATCTTTAAATTGGGATAAAAACGAAACTAAATAAATAATCGATAAAATTGTCTTACTAATTAATGATGGAAGTTCAAACAACAAGGAAACAATATAGTTTAGGTGCTTTGAACATGTTGACAAAACGAAAGAATGTGCTAAAACCATCTATGGACAAAATCCGCAATCATTTAGTTGCCAACCCAATAGAATGATAGAGTGGATTGTATCTAAATGAATGATTGCGAACTTCGGATGTACTAGGCTTTATTTTAGATGTAAACTGTTTCAAAGTTGTGACGAGAGTGTTTCTTCGAAGACACTTCTTCATATTTTACAAAAACTCGGAATGGGCGTACAATATTTGGCTATAGGTGAGGGAAAACGATCTACTAATTTCTTATTGGCTAGCTATGTTTGAGTGGAAGTGGTAAGATCTGTGACGTTGAAGAGTTTTTCCCAAAAGACCACAGCGAGTAATAGACCTAAGGAGTACCTTGAAATGAATGAAAACTGCAAACAAAGACTCTACGGCTAAAGTTAAGGGTTCTGACACCAGATGTGACTTGACCATAAACCAAGGAAAAAACGGGCTGGAATGTAATGACTCCTTGGGTCCTATTTCTGCTACGACTAACGAACTATGGGTTGTAAAACGGCAAAGGTTTTCTAAAGAAACTAAAAAATACGTTAAGCTATTGTAATATTAGAAACTAGACTTATCCTCTTATTTTATGTGCTTTTCAAGACCTAACAACTAGCTTCCTCTTAATGTACTTTCTGAAAGGTTTCTTTCAATATGCCAAGCCACATCTGACAATTTAAAAAGTAAAACAACGTTAACACTATTCCTACCACGATCGGTCAAATGATCGTTTCTAAAATTTTGATTAGAATTTTATATATATAATATAATTGATCCGCCTTTAAACTTTAGACTTTTCCTTAAACATACCTATAATACGTTTTTCAATATTCACTTCTTTCTTCATTGTTTAGTTTCTCAGAAAAATTTGTAGTCTGTCTTACGTGGAAATGTTGCGGTAGAATTAGGTACACGTGAAGTGTTGGTAGGAATAGTGTTAAGATACAGAATTTCGATCACTGCGTTTACCAGTCTCGTGGCAAAGCTCGTGAAATTCGGCTAGAGTTGCACCTTCCTCGTCTCATATAATAAAGAATTAAAGTATTTTAAGTAAGAATTCATTTTATTTTGTAATTTTAAACCCCGTTTCCAATATCGTGAAGGTTTTAGAGTAGTACTTCTGAATGTGAGGTGTACGTACAGATAGGTGGTTTTTATTATTTGTGGGGCAATTAAAAAATTCCATTCATCAATTTCATTAATGATATACATATGTAATTAATAAATTTTTACTATGTCAGTTGTCATTTATTACTAGAACTGCCAAAGTCGTCAAATTCACAATCCTTCACAACAGCTTTATAAATTTACACTTTTAGAAATTTGCCACGATCGTCCGTGGAAAGCACAAGTAGAGGTTCGTTTTCCTTATATCGAGTACCTTTTTGCACAACTTCCTCTAATAAAATAAAATATTTTCCAAACTCAATACTTGGAGCCCCATCTTCAAGCGCAAGCAGTTAACCCTTTGCGCTCGAGAGAGATAACAGTTAGTCGTCTAGCAATTTTAACTTTACAGATTTTTAAGTGCAAAATATTTACTAAGTTTCGCTTATATTAACACTAGAACTACCGACAATCAAAGCGTACTTATTTGCACGGAAGAGATCACATTAGAAATTACATGAAAAAATACGGAATACATAAGAAATAAATCTTTATTTATACCTTCTACGGAAAGTCATAGGAAATTTTGGAAGCTTCACCACAGTTAATTTATAAGGTTACTATAAGTAATCATCAACCAGTCATTTTGACTGCTGTGGTAGTTCTAGTGTTAAACTTCATGTAGTTTAGTTAAATCATATACTAAAATTTACATGTATAACTGTTTAACCTTCAGTCTGATTAATAAACAAACTAACTAAAGTCTGAAAGTTTGCGACACTATCGTTTGGCGACCGACAGTCGCCTCTCGAGTGCAAAGGGTTAATACCATTCTTATTTGCACATGGCTCATAATGATTTGCTATCGATCTTCTTTTTCATGAGGAATCGTCTCTCTGCCGATTGTACCGTGATTATTAGGGCACCTTGTAGAGAGAAAGAGAAAGAGAAAGAGAAATAGAGAGAGAGGAAGAGTCGGTGCTTTGCAGAAGGAGAAGCGAAACCGCGCCTCCGGTACAGGGGCGAACACGCTCGTCAGTTTTGCTTAATTATTCCAGTAGCATGCGACGATACACGAGGAAAGCGTATAATTATCCGTGCACCTGCTCGCTAACCACTCACTCAACCGCAGCTTACCATCCCGTGTGCGAGCTATCTACGGCTGCGTTAATACGTTCCTTAATTAAACTTTATCGTCCGGCATCGGTTCGCGGGAATTCATAGGGGCATGATCGATCCGGCCTGACCTATCGACGACACAACGATCAACGGGCTAATAATTAATAATCATTTGCATATCCCTGATACGGTGGCGTGCTTACAATATAATCTCCTGCAACCGGGTTCATGTATTACTTTATCAACCAATTATCGTTGCCTTCGGTCATTGTTTATCGATGCTCGCGATTTCGACCGATCTCGCCGGCTGAGATCGTCGATCACCGGGATTAATGGATCACGATTAACAAGGTCGACTGTTACGCGTGTTTCCGTGTCCGCCGATGAAGATGTTACCTCGTAGCATCTGCGGTGTTCACGTGCTCCGATGCACGCGGATATCACGCTGTTATTGCAGCGAGGGTATCCAGACAACGTGTTTTTCCGGTTATCGCCGTGAGAAAGTCGCGGAGATCATCTCCGATCGATCATTAGAAGTGTTCTCTTTCGTGCATTAATCAACAGATATCGGTTAAGATTCTTTTATCACTATTCCCCGACTGCTTATATACATATATTATATTTTTAATATTGCTATATTCTATACTACTATATTTTTATTGTAACAAAGGGTTGTTTCCGTATCGGTTAAGATTCTTTTATCACTATTCCCCGACTGCTTATATACATATATTATATTTTTAATATTGCTATATTCTATACTACTATATTTTTATTGTAACAAAGGGTTGTTTCCGTACATGTATATATATTAACAAATTATACGTTATATTTTATAATTATATATTCAGTATATTCAGAGGTAATTCTTTATCTCTTCTGATGAAGTAATGATTCTTTATTATTTTTGTCACAAAACACCTTATTCGCTGTTAGTAAGTCATTGCACACTCGTACGTATGAAATTGAAAATTAATGAAAGAATATCGAATACATAGAGAACAAATCTTCATTCATACCTTCTGTAGAAAATAATAGTGAATTCTGGAAGCTTTACCACAGTGAATCTACAAGGTTACTATGAATAATCACCAATTGGTCATTTTGACTGCTTTAGTAGTTCTAGTGTTAAGTGTCAATATCGACTGGCAATTTCAACTTATTCTCGTCATATTTTGACTTGCAAGCTTTTAAGTGTCATACTTTAAATGCTACAATAACCTGTCAATAATAATATTAAAGTCATTAGAAACAATCTTTATTCATTTCAAAAGTAATATAATTTTGATTACAATATTTATATTATTAATTATATTGGTAGTGCTCCAGAGGTACACTTGTAGTCGTAAGGGTTAAAGTGGAAACCAAGAAAAATATTTAGTTTTGATTACAATATTTATATTATTAATTATATTGGTAATCCTTTAGAGGTACACTTCGAGTCGTAAGGGTTAAAGTGGAAATCAAGAAAAATATTTAGTTTTGATTACAATATTTATATTATTAATTATATTGGTAATGCTTTAGAGGTGCACTTGGAATCGTAAGGGTCAAAGTGGAAATCAAGAAAAATATTTAGTTTTGATTACAATATTTATATTATTAATTATATTGGTGGTGCTAGAGAGGTACACTTCGAGTCGTAAGAATTAAAGTGGAAATGAAGAAAAATATTTAGTTTTGATTACAATATTTATATTATTAATTATATTGGTAGTGCTCCAGAGGTATACTTGTAGTCGTAAGGGTTAAAGTGGAAACCAAGAAAAATATTTAGTTTTGATTACAATATCTATATTATTAATTATATTGGTAGTGCTGGAGAGGTACACTTAGAGTCGTAAGGGTTAAAGTGGAAATCAAGAAAAATATTTAGTTTTGATTACAATATCTATATTATTAATTATATTGGTGGTGCTCCAGAGGTACACTTGTAGTCGTAAGGGTTAAAGTGGAAATCAAGAAAAATATTTAGTTTTGATTACAATATCTATACTATTGATTATATTGGTAGTGCTGGAGAGGTACACTTAGAGTCGTAAGGGTTAAAGTGGAAATCAAGAAAAATATTTACTTTTGATTACAATATTTATATTATTAATTATATTAGTAGTGCTGGAGAGGTGCACTTCGAGTCGTAAGAATTAAAGTGGAAATCAAGAAAAATATTTAAGCAGCAGAAACACAAGTAAACACATTTTACTTTCGAGATAATTAATGTCCAGGTTGCGAATTTACTGCGACACGGTGTCAATCGACTGTGTCTGTTTGGCCCACGGATAACTGCGGATATCATAGTGCACGATAAATCGCGGGGGCACGTCATAAATTAGAGTCGTCGACGTTGCAGTTTCTATTACGTATGCGGTAGCAGACGATTCGTCTCGCGAGACGAATTCTTGTCGCGTAACCAGGAGGGTTGTTCGCTTCTGGCAACGGGCCGGCCAGATTGTATCGGTCACGAATCAGCAATGCAAACTCCCTATCTCTAGCCGTGAACAATGAGACAGTCAGTCTGGACGTCGTGTGACTTCATGAAAAAAGGACGATCGATGGAAAGACGAAGGGGTCGAGGGGTTAGAGAAGGGGATAAAAAAAAGACGGTGTACGAAGTGAAATCGACAGCCGTTGGAAAAAGAGCATTATCTTGGCTTCGACTCAAGCATCTCTCTGACGCTTCTGAAAACGACGGGAGATCATCGTAGTCGCGGTAAGAGTCGTTTGTGCGCCAAAATGGCGGACGTCGGTCGGTGTCACTCTCGTGTTAGCGGAGAATCGTTCAAGGCATCTGTGAGGCGAGCAGATTCATAAAATGCCATGCATTAAGCATTTTCTAAACTACTATCAACGAAGGAAAATTTCAATAAAGGTGGCAAATTTCGCTAGGGGTGGTAATAAGATGATTGCTGTTATAAAAAAAGAACAGAAATAAATGTAACGTTGAAGAGGTCGGACGTGGTGTTTTATTCTTCTAGTTTTATCATAATTTTAATACACGCGTTGGATCGAATTTTTGTGCAAGCATATTAACCCTTTCGCTACGGCGGTTCGGTCCGCTTGTACACAGAAAGTGTATAGATTGCGCGTGGACAGTATTTTGGAAGAAAAGGGATTTTTTTAACCCTTTAAGTGCTGAATACTCTCGACCTAAGTGGTCCGCGTGAAAGATCCAAGAAATTGACAAACGGATTTATTCGTCCATGATCCCTACCAGCAACTGTCGTCAAACGCATATATGCGCCCTTAGCACTCTCAAAAGATTAACGAAGAAAACAAAAATTGACAAACGCATATATGCGTCCATAGTCCCTACGAGCAACTTTCGTCGGACGCATATATGCGCCCATAGCACTCAAAGGGTTAATGCTAGAACTACCGACAATTAAAGTGTACTTATTTGAATGGAAGAAATCAAATTGAAAATTACATGGAAAAATACCGAATACATAGAAAACAAATCTTTATTTATACCTTCCGTAGAAAATCGTTGTAAATTTTGGAAGTTTTACCACAATGAATTTATAAGGTCGCAATAAGTAATCAGCAATTTGTCATTTTGACTGATTTGATAGTTTTAGTGTTAAAACAATATACTCATAATTTCTCCATAAAATATATAAATTTATTTAATGGGTATAAAGAGTCTCATTAACAATTAAAAAGACATAAATTGACGGGTTTTATTAGCGAAAAACACAGCTGTATGATTTCTGAGAACGTACTGACCAAACTTGTGATCGATGCGAAAAAAAGTTCATCGATCACGAGTTTACTGGTGGCCCGTCAGCAACGTTTGAGCAGGAAGACACGAATTAACTCGTGATCGGTTAACACTGTGTTAACCTATCTCGAAAAGTTGAAGTTACTCGGTCAAACAGTTTAATATTTCAATAATCTAAATCAATGTGCTTTTTTTTTTCATTTTTTTGTATTAAAAAGAAATTCTGTGCAACTTGTGTTTTTATTTTCTTTAAAATCGTATGCCTCAGATAATTAAAAGGTCTATATAAAGGTCTAATCATCTTAAAAAATCACGCTTCTTTTTCGCATCGATCACGAGTTTACTGGTGGCCCGTCAGCAACGTTTGAGCAGGAACACACGAATTAACTCATGATCGGTCAACAATGTGTTAACCTACCTCGAAAAGTTGAAGTTACTCGGTCAAACAGTTTAATATTTTAATAATCTAAATGAATGTTTTTCTTTCATTTTTTGAATTAAAAAGAAATTCTGTGCAACTTGTGTTTTTATTTTCTTTAAAATCGTATGTCTCAGATAATTAAAAGGTCTATATAAAGGTCTAATCATCTTAAAAAATCACGCTTTTTTCGCATCGATCGTGAGTTTACTCGTGGCCGGTCAGCAACGTTTGAGCAGGAAGACACGAGTTATTCCGTCTTCGAGTCGTTTGGCACACCACGACGACTAATGATAAAGTCGCGAAAACTGGTGTTTACTGTGAAAAATCGAATCGATCGTATCCGGGGGCACCGGGAACGGGCATTCTGTTCGCGAGTACCCAATTACAATGGCCAGACACCGTAACTATCCAGCAATCTGAGCACCATATGTAGGAGACAGCCTTAACGTTTCCTCGGGAACCTTTGATTCGGCCCGATTCTTTATCGGGCCACCGGTGTTCCTGTTCAACGTTCCTCTCCCTCGCGATGCTCCTTTTGTAGAGGCCGACGTTTCCGCCTATTGTTGCGTGCACGTCGTGCGGAATCATCGAGCCGCGGAACGATTTCTCGGTTTCCCGTAGGCAGACACCACACCACACCGTGCTCCATTCGAGCAGGAAGTTCGCACAGAGAGGTCCTTGCGCAGCCTTCGTTTTGGGTAAAATTGCAGGTAATGCGCAGAGGTAGAGATATATACAGTGGTTCCAAAAAGTATTCGTACACTGTATTACAAAAAAGTTCACCTAATCCTGAAATTTTGATTTCAATGAAACTTTACGTGTGTACAGAGCAAAGTGGTGACCTGAATGAAACAATTTTCTCGGCGGCAAAATATTTTTTAAGCGAGCTGATAACTTTTATAAATATTGTCCAATTTATTAAAAATTTTGTATACAAAATAATATATTGATATGTTAATAAGTAATATAATATATTACAAAATAATATATTAATGTGTTAATAAGTAATATAATATATTAATGTGTTAATAAATAATATAATATATTAATATGTTAATAAGTAATATAATATGTTACAAAATAATATATTAATACGTTAATAAGTAATATAATATATCACAAAATAATATATTAATGTGTTAATAAGTAGTATAATATATTAATATGTTAATCAGTAATATAACATTTTACAAAATAATATATTAATGTGTTAATAAGTAATATAATATATTAATATGTTAATAAGTAATATAATATGTTACAAAATAATATATTAAAATGTTAATAAGTAATATAATATGTTACAAAATAATATATTAATATGTTAATAAGTAATATGATATGTTATAAAATAATATATTAATATGTTAATAAGTAATATAATATATAACAAAATAATATATTAATACGTACTCTATACAAAGTAATATAACATCGATATTTCCCATTTAATATCTTTACAATAATATCTTGTACAGTAAAGCTTAACGTATATATTTTTATTGATAAATATGTCAGTAGCGAGGTTTCGGATACTTTCGTGAACTACTGTTTGTATGTCGTAACCATCGTGTGTTTTCGTTGAAACGTATATACACACGGCGAGCAACTCTAATCCCACAGGCTCGCGGTTTGTCAACGAAGTCGGGCGCGTGTCATTGCCGCGGGCCCAAAACACACGAGGCCGCGAAGGAGTTAGTTTATGGAGTTGTTGCTATTCATTATCACCGCCACGGGCCCGAACGGCTCGCCTCTGTCTCGGCGGATGTATTAGCGAGTGCTTAAGCGAACGCACGAGTTGCACCGTGACGTTAACAAAGGGTAACCGAGAGAGTACCCTTTTATTACATCGAGCTCGTCTTGTTTAAGCCCGTGTGTAAGTAATTTGCTGTAATGAATTCGCATCCTCTCCCGTTGCGCGACCAGAGGGGACTCCCCTTCGTCTCTTTCTCCTTTCTTGCACCTCGCCGCCTCGTTTCGGACTGTCTCTGGCTTCTTCAAAACCGACTCACCCGAAAAACGCAACCTTCTAAACCAGGTACATGCATCGTATTATAAGAATATCTTTATTTTTATTTGACAGAGTGAATAGTAGGGTTCAAATGTGCGTAAGATAAAATAAAGTGAACTTAGATAATTATTAATATATGTATTAGGTGTGCAAATTAATTCGGTGCCTTTATAAAATATAAATATAGAAATATAGTAATTAAAAAGTGACAAAAAATATACGTATAGACGGAAAATATAATATTGATAGATATATGTATATAAAATATGAAGAATATTGTATATGTTGTGATATTTAGAAAGTGAATTAAATTTCCATTTTGAATTCATTTAGTCAGTTTCATTTACAAAAGAATGCAACTTCATAAATATTTGAATCCTACTATTATTTGGCATTATAAAAGTACCTACTAAAGGGATAGTTTTAATTCCGACTTGTCCAACATGTTTGATATAAATTCTACTAAATTTGTGATTTACAGTTAAATATTTATGTATTAAAAATTATTTCCGAGCATCTGAAATATACAAAAAATACTTCAAAATTTCTTAAAGTGTTAATAAACTGAGATTATTCATAAAATGTTGTATTTTTATGAATATCATATGGTAATTCCATAACGATCGGAAGCCTATTAATCGGCTTTTACATGCTTAGTTTGTAAATTTTGAAATGTTTCCCTAGACGAAGGTTACTGTTTCAAGCGATATCGTATATATATTGTACAAAAATATTAAACTATCAATTATGCGAAGAAAATCATTGTAATTATTGAAGAACAACAATATACATTGTTGTGTCGGGTTCTCCGACATTTGGAACCCTTGACTAAACAGTTTTGAGGGTTGCAACGAACTAACCGTTCTTTCTTCTTCGACTCTCAAGTTTTCATTCCAGACATCCGGCAGAACGCATTAACTCTACCGTATTACGGCTTCTCTCTTACATTCTATTTCTCAGTTAAATCATTGTTTTCTAAATACCTGAAAACTGTGTTTAATTTCAATCTTAACCCTTTCGCTATGAACGTTGTCTATAGGCGACATCTGTGTACGAGTGCCAAATTTTTTGAATTTACCATTCTGAATGAAATTACTAGGAATTATAATTCCATGTCTAACTATCCAAAATTGTATTTTTATTTATAATAATAGCAAAATTGAGAATTTTAATTTGACATATCAATTACCCTAAATTATATTTTTATTGATAATAATTGGAAAATCTCCAAATATGTCGTTGTGTAACACTTATAGAAAAAGACGATCCGGAAAATGACAAGGTTGCACCGAAAGATGTAAGTTCGAACATCAATTTACCGAAGCGCAAAGTGCACAAAGTGCTCCGTACAGCGGTGTCACTCGAACAAAGCGTACTACCGTAACGAAAGGGTTAAATCTACAACAGTAATCAATTCATTAACCCTTTGCATTCCGCGTCATCGTGGACGTATTCTCGGTTCCTCAAAATCACTACTTTTTTTATATACCTTGGTAGCTGTACCATATTTTGATTTAACATCTTGTACCATTTTAGCAGAAAGCTTCACAGAAACATGCATTTCTGAAAAGTTTGCGCTGTAATAAGTTGATTCCCCGGAATCACTAATAAATTCTAAAATCCCCTGAGAGGGGACAACGGAGTGCAAAGGGTTAACGATGTATCCGTGCTAAAATGAGTCGGTGAAGAATACGTATCGAATAAATTGAGCCACGAGTGGTCGGTAAAGTGTTAAAATCGGCAATGTAAACCAAGTTTTTAACCATTTTTTAATCCAAGAAGTCTGAAACTGAATAAACACTGCCAATACTATAAACGATCTCGCAGAACATGCCCGAAAAGTTGAAACCTCTAATTCTCCTACCCGTCCATGTTTTCATCCGTTTCTACCGTAGCACCGCCGAACATCAATTATTTATAAATGATGTTAAAATGCTAATCGGTTCAACTGAAACGCGAAAGTTCGGAAGCGAAGCCCAATATCCCCCCGGCGGCGATTAAACGTTAAACAGAGTCTCGCGGGTGGAACGCGCGCGACAAAACGGGCACGAAATTACATTCCCGCGCCGTGTGACAAAGGGGCAACTTTTCGCCGTGGGACGCGAGAAAAAGGTGAGCCGACATCAAATTACTCGCCCCCCCCCCCCCATCAACCCCTTTTGCACGGCGGAGAGGACCGTTCTGCGAATTCCATTGAATTCGAGGCACGACTTCCGGGTTCGCCGCGCATCAAAGGCGCGCCTTTAAAGCGGGTCGATTTTTAATTTCCAATCGAGCACGGGAGCATCCGTCGCCGATTAATTCCCCGAAAGAGAGAGGGAGGGAGCAGACAGAGACACGGTATTGCCGCGGAAGGGGGTGGGTCCAGGGGTAGGAAAGGGAAACGTGGAACCGGGGACCAGGTATGACTTTCGCGGATAAGACGACGGAGTCGCGCGGCACAAAAGGGATCCCGCCTCAAAGAGCGCTCTTTTGTAATCGACCAGAGCCATCGGCAGGGAAACGAACTTCGCTTGTACAAAGAAAGTAATCTTGTACGGTGTCTCGGTGGAAAAGGACTCGCTTCAGTCTGTTCGTTCGTTCGTTCGCTCGTTGGCGAACCGCACAAAGTTTTCGCCGAGAAAAAGGGGACGGGGCTGCCTGAGGGGGGCGGAATTCGCGGCCGGATCCCTTTTGTAATTGGTAAACGGTCCCGGTGAACAGCAAGCAAAGTCGCGAGCTCAGGCTTTGATAGCGAGCAACTTTATGTTCTCTGCGCGGCAGACGTGGATCTTTTATGGGGCTGGGTTCAAAAATTTTGCGGAACAAGAATACACATTCAAATCCTATACTTAAATTTCACAGTGAGGAATTATTTATTATATTATTATCAGTACAAAGGATGTTACATGTTTATATACAGGGTGTTCGGACAGCCCTGTGCTTAAATTGAAAGAGTAACTCCCTGAGACATTCTAAAACGAAAATCAAGAGTAACGGTTTTGCGTTTGAGGCTTTGTTTACGAGTTATAACTAGTTAAAAAAATCGGTTAGTCCGGACCGTTCGACGCCTGAGAACGTCTCCTCTCCACTGTGGACTCAGCGACGTTACCGACCGAGTTGCCTCGGTTACCCGCTCTCAAGAGTCGAACGGTCCGGATTAAACGATATCTTTAACTAATTATAACTCGTAAACAAAGCCTCAAACGCAAAATCGTTACTCTTGATTTTCGTCTTAGAATGTCTCAGGGAGTTACTCTTTCAATTTAAGCCCAGGGCTGTCTGAGCACCCTGTATAATTATATAGGAAGGTTCTACTTTTATTTTTTTAGTAGAAGAGATGATAGGGGTCAAGTGTGAATAAAATAAAGTGAAGTACTTAAGATATAATAATAACAACTTGAACGACGTTCTTACTTCTTTCACGATCACATTCTTTCTGCTATCCGCTCGAATTTTTCTGTAATGGGAGCAGAATAGTATGACAATTTTTTTTAAAACAGTTTCGGAGACTAGACGTTACCTCCGTTAGATATAAGAGTTCGTATTTTTAAATAAAGTACATTTTATCAAATCACAAGTATATTTCATCAAATCACAATCTACCATTCTAACGTCAGCTCTACGAGCATCGAACGAGCTTACAACTCGTAAACCAACGACGCTCAACACCTAGATTATGTTTGACCAAATCAAGCAGCCTTTTAACGTTTTGAAAAGCTAGATGTCTACACTATAAGACTCCAAAAATACCGTTATGATAGTCAAATTGTAAATAACCTTTTTCATCATTGAAAAATGAAAGACTAAAATTAACCCTTTGCACTCGGCTGTCCTCTCTCACGGGATATCGTAATCCTAGCGTATGATAGTTTCGCAAATTTTTAGACGTTCAGACCCGGACGTTAAATAGTCATATATGTAAATTTTAACCCTTTGCGGACGAGTGTCGGATATATCCGCCCAACTCTCGTGCTGCGACTGGCGTTTGTCTGTCGTAAACGACACGTATAAGACTTGCATGGGTATACTAGCCTAAGAAGTCAAGTTGGCCTAAATTTGTTTGTTTATGATTTTGTTAGATTTTATGAAAAACTTATTTAAATACAGCTTTAGCTTTTATAACACAAATGCGCAACGTAACTATTTTCTTTACTGCTCCGTCCATAAAGGGTTAATATACGACTTAACTAAACTAAATGAAATTTAATATACGTGAATCATAGTAAATATTTCGAATTTGACAATTTTTGAAGTTAGTATCGTTAAACGACTAACGGTCACCTCTCGAGTGCAAAGGGTTAACTTGTGTCACCTAATACATTCTTGCCTCGTAGAGTATTCTTAAAAATCTAGGGCATTTATTTAGAATCAATTCTTACGCAAAAGGGTTATCGCGGAGATCACACTCGCGAGACCTAACCGAGGAATCCTATCGGGTACGTTTTGCGTCTTTGTTGGAATAGGACTCGACAGAAATGTTCTAACGTCCTGGAATTTCTTCCGCGGAATTCCCGTGGAATTCTTGGACCTCGATCTCTCTCGCTGCGGCGGCGGACCAATTTATATTCATGCTCGACCTCGTATTGTGCGTCTAGCCGGTGTTGAATGGATTGAACCGGCGGAATTCTATTTTTTTTTTCTCCTCCTACGACGCGAGTTGATTTTCTATTACGGGTGAAATAGGCGTTTTTGAAAAATCTTCAGGTTTCTTCTTTTTTGAACTGAGAGCTGACTTTCTGTTAGGTGTGTGTGTTGGATTAATTTGTTTTAACCTACTTGGATTATGTTTTGTTTTTATTGTTTATTATTTTGTTTATTTTAATTTATTTTAACTAACCATAACCATGTCCTGTCAACTTTTTGTATTTGTTTCATACAATAAGTGACAAAATGATAGCGCAACATATGATTTTTAGTGTTTCTTGAATCTAACCTAATGTATACAAGTTTTGTACATGCAGATTTGTATGCAGTATCTGTTTCTTAATAATACAGACAAAGATTAACCACGGGTTATATTTTTTCTGAAAAATTTAACCTTTTTATGTGAATACTGGGCACGACAAAATGATAACGCGGGTAGGAAATACATTCTGTGCTTTTCGACATGTTTTAATTTCCCACGAATGCAAATGTAACTTCACAATCTGTGAGTGTTACTTTATTTCTTTATAAAATAGCTTTTCGTTCGTAAAATACGGTTGCTGTCTTACTAACTAACTATGCCCTTTTTCTCATGCTTTTATGGGCGCATCCCCACTTTACACTTTCCCGAAAAACAAACCCGCCGTTGGTGCGGGCCTGAAAAGTGTAAACGGTCGCGCGCGTACTCGGTCCCAACCCTTATTGAGGACCTCTGATTTATGGGGGCCCTAATGACCACTCTGGCCATCGTCACCCCTGATTATCTAGTTCCTCTTACAAATCTGTTTATTATAAATTATTATTATTGCGATTGCTATAGAATTATCACATAATATTTCGTTCGATTTCGATCGTATATATTTTTCCACTATCTCAACATACACAACACATATGTACTAAATAGGACACCCACTTTAAACTATTCACACCATAAACTATCTAACGACACACTACACAAAGAACTTTCACTTGTTAAATTCATTCTCTCTCTCTCACACACGGATAAAAAAACACTCACATAAATAATATAATTTATAAACCTAAATTATTCATAAACCGAGGAAAAATAAAAAATAAAAATAAGAATACGCTTTAAAACAGTAGTTGATGAAACGTATGTTTATCAGAGTTTGTATACGGATATTCTATACTTCTGTACACTAATGGGGATTAACCCCGTTGAAACAAATAAATAAATGTATATATATATTATTAAACGATAATAATATTTCCCACGTTTCGTACAGCAAAGTAAACAACAGCAGGTAAAGCGTATCGGGTTGGAAAATGTTCCGTGTTCGTAAAAGTGGTAGTCCCTGAACGGGGAAAACGTAACTCAATGTTTCTCCGACCTATCCGACAATTAACGAACTGCACAAACAGTTTGAAGGAACAACAATTAAAACTTTCTTAGAATCCTCCATCTCGCGCTAATTCCTGAAAAACTTTCAACTTCGTTAGACGAGAAGCGTGTTCGATGCTTGCGCGGTTAATTTTCCGATGTAGAATGATTAATTGTTGATCTTCCGACTGAAGAAAGTATAATTCCCGTAAGTTTGTTTAACCCTTTCGCTACGTCTTCAGAAATTAGGCGCTTTACGTGTTAAAAGTGCACATAGGCATTTTTTATGTCATACAATATCGTTTTTTTATTATTATAATTTAAATTCTATTATTATTATGTTACTGTTATGAATAATATTTAAATTTTAACGTGTGTACTTTTTCTGTATTTTCGAAAATGTATTGTTTATACGTTCAGAGCATTGCTAGTTCGAAAGAGTTAATCTTCTTTGAATTTATTGTGGATCGAATGAAGAACCCTTTAATTACTAATTTTTATTTGAATATAACTCTTTATTTATTACTTTATTCTATACATATCCTTAATCCTAGCACTTAATTTTAATCTTTCACTTTCTCCGTTTTCGCACTTTTCACGCACGTAGGTAGAATTAATAAGTAATTCACATTGTGATCGCTCCAACAGAATTTTCGAATTTTTATCGATCCCATCGACAATTTCTCCAACAAATACATTTATTCTCAAATTATTGTTATTTATCAATGACAATCCAGTCGGTTATTGAATGACATTGGGATTATTCAGAGAAAAGTAATCGAATTTTACATACATCATGTTACATCTTTACTACATTCTGTCCATAAAGGATTAATTTGAAGAAATCCAAATTTTTATTGCAGAACTGAATTAACAACAAATTCTTTACGTTTTCCTCAAAACTCGATATCATTTAACGGAGATTAAAAAATAATTCGTTCGAGAGTAACTTATAGATCGTAGCAGGGTTGAAGGTTCTGTGAAAAATTTCTAAAACAGAAGCATTTATTTCGCGAGTTTGAAATTACCAACCGAGAGAGCAATACAGGCAGAGGGAAAAAGAATGAGAATGATTCGAATGCGAAAATTCGAACGAGCAAACGGCATGAAGTATTTCGACATTTGACAGTAAAGGAATTAAGGTCACAACATTTTCATGCTGTGAAATATCGTCGGCGAAACTCTCGTGCCGTACTTGACGTGTAAAACGTGCTCCGGTTATAGATTGCGCATACGTATAGCCAGTCGCAAAAGTCTCAAACAATTGAAACAGAAAGGCAACAGTTTCGAGCATTTGGTGGACATAGATAATTTTTTTCCTTTATTATTAAATTAAACAAATTCTAAGAAAGTAACATCTTTTTACGTTTCTTGGCAAAATGATACAAAATAAATTAAAAACAGAATCCTACAAAAATTTAAGTATCAGTTAAACCTGAGTCTATTAAAATCATCAAATGAGCTGCTCGTTTGCTAAACCAATTAATTCCACGAAACAAAAAGCAGAGGAAAGGTTTAAATTTTAAATATTAGACATCAATCAAATATTTCAGCACAAGAACGTGAAGTTAATTGCTTTGGCCTGTAAATATAAGTTCAAATATGCAGTTATGATGACTCTACTTGTTAAAGACTGTAAATTCGCGTATTTAATACACCTATGCTAATTACTTAGTAGATTTCGCGATTTTACTCTTGCGATTTATTCATATTCCCTGGTGAACGAATCTAAGAAACGTCGCTGTTTCCCATACTTTCTGTGTTTCCAATCGATAAACGAATTGGTTTCCAGGAAAATAAAGAATAAAAAATTTTTATTCCTCTGTTAGCAGTTAAAATTTAACCTTGCTGCGTTCCTCCTGCGAATTTTTTCGTGATTAGTCGTTTCCTAATTTTATAAAAAAGAACTTCTAAACTGTCGAAAAATGATTCTTCGACATAAAATCGAAAGTATAGATCAAGCTTTTAGTAACAGCTTCTTTATTTGTCGCATAAAGTGAATGAATTTTCTTAGTGAAACGGAAACACGTCTGGGATAAAAATGTCCGGACGACCGCAGCAGGGTTAACCCTTTCACAGTGTAATAAAATGAACAGCGCGCGAAAAGCAGCTTAAAGAGATAACTGCTCTGTTATTCTCAAGACCTCTAACCTTTTTTTGCATTAGACTGAAAAAATGCATAATCTTGATTGTTTCCATGCAATGAACTTCAATAATTATTTATTTATTTGTTTACTTACTTATTTATTTATTTATATACTTACTTACTTATTTATTTATTTACTTACTTACTTACTTATTTACTCATTTACTTACTTATTTATTTATTTATTTACTTACTTACTTATTTATTTATTTACTTACTTACTTATTTATTTACTCACTTACTTACTTATTTATTTACTTATTTATTTATTTACTTACTTATTTATTTCTTTATTTCTTTATTTCTTTACTTATTTAAATTGAACGGGGTAAATTTCCATTATTGTACAAGAGAAAATTGAAATACCTTATAGGGCATACATAAAAAATATATGTCGCATGAAAAGACAATAATTGGCGAGACGTGTGTTTACAAAAATTGTTATCACAGCACGATTTAAGGTACGAAACTTATCCTATTGTAATTTATAACTTACCCGAATCTGTGTCGTGTTAAACTGCGAAAGGGTTAACAAGCGTATCGAAGACTTCTGTCACCGACTGTACCCACCTACCAACGTCACACAGATATCGTGCACTCCCGATAATTCCGAGGATAATTCGATTTCCTCTGAATTGCCGGGCTTGCTCGGTTCAAATTGAATTTCTATTAATAAAAACGAATATCGGTCGCTTGTGTATGTATACCCGTTCAACCCTCCCCTACCCCATCCTTGACTTTCTCCCTCCATCCCCTTCGATATCACCCCTTTCTCCTTAACTCGCAATTTCTCCCTGCTTGGCTAACCGGAATGCTTCTTTCTTTTTTTCTTTTTCCTTTTTTTTTGCCCCCGTATCCAATTACTTTTGCATGTTTTCTTACTCCGTTCGCCATTTGTTCCCTCAATTTCTGCGTTTCTTCCTTATTCCATTACTACGCTCTTATACTTCGTTCCTCTTCCGCTTTTCCGCTGGTTTTCTTTTCCTTTTAATTCCACAGAGTCTTTTCTTCCCCCAATTAAACCGGCAACTTCGGAGTTCTGAGCGCAGCGAGAAATTCCTGGAATTCGTACATCTTACAGGGCTTGTCCGAGAAAGCATTGTCCTTTGAACGAAGTTCAGTAATTTTTCGGTGTATTTTTATTATTCGGTTATTAATATTATTTTCATCATCATCATTATTATTATTATTAATATTATTATTATTATTATTATCATCATCATCATCATTCTTCTTCTTATTATTATTATCATCATCATCATTCTTCTTCTTATTATTATTATCATCATCATCATTCTTCTTCTTATTATTATTATCATCATCATTATTATTATTAAAATTATTATTATCATTATCATCATCATCATTATTATTGTTGTTGTTGTTATCATCATCATCATCATCATCATTATTATTATTTTTATGTAATTATTTTATGTATTTTTATTTAAAGATATAATACGAACTAATGTACTTTTTACAGTCAAAACTGCTGTCGTAGCACTAGACTACCTAGGAATAAAGTGTATTTAATTATGACAAAGAAATAAATTTGTGAAGTGTACGATAAAAGTACGAAATATGTGAGAGACAACTTTTGTTCAAAATCGTAGTAAATTTTTGAAAATGTATCTCAGTAAATTTACCGAGCTTCAATGAAAACATACGAATTAGTGTTTTTCATCACTCTAGTAGTTCTAACGTTAACTTACACATGCCAAAATCGCAGTTTTCGACGATTTTATTCATTCATGATAAAAGTATTACTATTTAACCCTTTGCATTCGGTAACTGGAATTGATATGGAATTGATTTCATGTGATACCTAATTAGTGTCACCTCTGTGCCCAAAGGATTAAATTTAGCATTTCCCTTATTCTTCGTTTAACCTTTATTTTCACAACAAGTAAGATTAATTCTATCTTCACTTTCGCTGTTCACATGTATGCTCGCGTTCTCCAGTTATTATCCTTCGCACCCACCTTTCTAGCTTTTACCTTCCTCCCTTCAGTCCACAATTTTCTACCTGATTCGCTGCACTGTCCTCCTCCAATTCCAATTACTTTTACTCTTCACCTCGTCCCAAGGTTCCCCTCGGTTTCTCAATTTCTGCTTCCGCTTCTAACCACTGTTTCCTTCTTCCTTCTTCTTCTCTTTCTCCTCGAAGGTCCTTTATGTGTTCCCCGGCCATTTTCTTCTCGCTTCGTTCATTTTTCTCGTTTTTCTCCACGTCGCCCACTCGCAGCCTGTTCTCTCTCCTTTTTCCTCCCTGCCTCGAGAGCCACCCCCCTTCCCCACAGTTCAATCTCCCTGTCTCCCTGCCAGTCTGCCGGGACGTATAAATTTATCGCCCTCATTAACTTGAATTATGGCATCGGGTACGCTCAAAGTTTATGAACGTTAATGTGACCACGATGAATAAGACCACGGCTCACGCGATGCGAGCTGTATCCTTCTTCGTGTTCTTGATTGACAAGAAGTGTGTAACACCTTTGGAACATCGATCTAGTTGAGATTTCGAGCACTGCTAGGTTTCATCGCTCTCTTTAGAAAGATTTCGTGTTATAAGGTTGGTTACTCAATTTTTGAAGGGTGGACATAAATAGGGTTGTGAAAAATTTTCTCCCTGCAGTTCTATTATAATTGTGCTTTAAACATTTAAAACTTTAATTTAAACATTTTATTTAAATTTTAAAATTTCAATTAAAACATTTTATTTAAATTTTTAAATAAAAAATATCTTTAAATTTAAATCTTTTAATAAAAAATATCTTTAAATTTAAATTCTTAATAATAAATATCTTTAAATTTAAATTCTTAATAATAAATATCTTCAAATTTAAATTCTTAATAATAAATATCTTTAAATTTAAATTTTTTAATAAAAAATATCTTTAAATTTAAATTTTTAAATAAAAAATATTTTTAAATTTTATCAATATTTTATTTAAATTTCAAATTGATCAGAGTTCTAGAATAACAGTAATAACCATAATTTTAATACATGGTTATTATTGGTTGCAATAGAATTAATAAGAAAGAAAATATATTTGTGTGTTTATCAACACAATTTTTCAGTATATTTTGTATAATTGTATTGATCGTGTTAATCTGTAAGAAATTGTTACTTAGAGCCTTAAAATAAACAGCAGTACGTTGAACGGATAAACGTTCAAGCTTAAATTATAATGGTAAACTAAAGCCAAGTTCGAAAAATACAGAAATTAGCAGAATCCATGCTGATATTATAACGCAGTATCATCGATAACCATACTAATTGCTAAACAGCAGATATGAAAAAGAGATAAATGATTATCCATCATAATTATCGACATTATCACGTATTGGATTTCAATGATTAAACGGAGAACATTCGTGTACACTGTTCGCAAAATCGCATAGAATGAGCTTAAATAACATTAACACTTTCGAAACGGTTGAGATCGTAGCGGGACTATTCATATGCAAATGCCGGGAGTTAACAGATGCTACCTATTTGCACGCAATCATCCGTATTCAGCTGCCAATTATACAGACATATTCCTATAAACTGTCAGCCAGAAGTTATGTAATTACATTTCGAACCAGCCATAACTTTCTCCGCTTTTAATAGGCGACCATAAACGTGTCAACAAGCTATGTGTAATTACTTTTATGAAATTAAACGGTCACGCTACCTAACCTCTGTACTTCTCTATTCACTCCCCGATCATTGGAGCTGATGTGAACGTAAACGGGTTGCGTCAAACTATATTCAGCAATGAACACGTCGTTAAATCGTGTAGATTCATAGAGGTGTTTAAAAACCCGTTATTGTCGTATCGATTATTAATTTACTGAATATTAACACGTTCGTCGCCATGTCATCCATATTTGGGTGACGTTCTTTTTCTTAAAGTTAAATAGAATTTTAAATTGGAATTTTAACCCTTTGCACTGGAGAGGCGACCGTTAGTCGTTTAATGTTATTAACTTCAAAAATTTTCAACTTCGAAATATTTAGTATGATTTACGTATATTAAACTTCATTTAGTTTAGTTAAGTCGTATATTAAAATTTACATATACGACTATTTAACGTCCGGGTCTGAACTAAAGTCTGAAAATTTGCGAAACTATCATATGCTAGGATTACCATGTCCCATGAGAGGGGACAGCCGAGTGCAAAGGGTTAAAAGGAATTCAATGGAATAAGCATTGAAGTATAATATATATAAATATAAAATACATAAAATAAAAATAAAAAGTAAAAATTCCTGCGGTTTTTATATTTTTTTTACCCCAATTTTCTATACAATCGGATTTGGGCCCAGCAAGAAACTGAGTTGAATCACGCTGGGCGACGAACGTGTTAATCATTCATATGTTCAAAATTATATCATTAATCTGGAATCACAGTGTACAACAAGATATTTCAAAAGCTGACATTTAAGACAAAAATTTCACAAACAAACATACTCTTCTCATTTAATATTTATATTGCGCCAAATCGTAGAACTGTTCGTGCTGCCAACAAGGGTCACGTCCTAACCTAAAAACGGCGAAAAACGAAAATCCTCTGTTTTTGTGCCAAAACCTTCGATCGAACACAGTTTCACGAGCAATGCAAGCGTGTTCCAGTGTTACGTACACGAACGAATACACCCGTGGAGGACATAAATAGATTTATTAGATTATCGTGGCGCAATTCCTCCGATGGTCCAAGGCCGGCGGAAGGGGTTGCCTGGCGGTCGACAATTAAATTCCAGCTACGAAACGGCATTAAAAACGGTGCGGAAAGGCCGGAACAAGTGACCCGTGAAGCGATCGTTAATGCGATTTCAGTTCCGCGCGGAGGTTATCTCTCCGGAGAACAAAGAGAGAGATAGCGCGGACGGGGGAGGCGGAAGAGGGTTGGACGAAGGTGACGCGGCTGCTGCTGCACCCCCACGGCTGCACCGTGGCAGGGGTTGCATCGCAGCGTATTGAGAGAGCATGAGTAGTAGAGAGGAGGGCATTGCCGGGGACACTTGAGGTGAATGTTTTGCGAATGGTCGGTAGATGTCTGGTTTGCTCGAGGCTGATATCGACCTGGGTCTCGAGTCTGGAGCCGCCGCCTTCGACCCCCTCTCTACTGTTCTCCACCACCACACTCTGGGGTACACACCGTCAACGATTCACCACCGGAACAGACTCTGTCTCTCTCTCTCTTTTTCTCTGCCTCCGTCCATCTGTCTCTCTTTTTCTCTACCACGTTCACCCCGACATCAAGAGGCTTGCTCTTGCACCGCTCAAAGTTCATGTCCGTTTCATATGTCTCACCTCTCGTTCCTTCACGGAACCCTGCCTTCCCTCTCGCTCCCGCGCGGAAAGGACCCTATGGCGATTTGCTTCTTTCTCCCTCACCCCTTTCACCCTTTGTCCCCTCTAGCCCTCGCTCTCCTACGACGATCCCTGCTTGTCCCTCCGACCGCTGAACCGTCTCTCCCTTAAACTCCCGGGACCTGCTGCTTGGCCCACCCTGGCCCGCCAGCTTTTCACCCCTTTCTCGGCTCGACCTCAGCCCCGTGGCTGTTCGATTTATTCCTCTGTGTTGCTCGTAAAGGGGGGGAGGGGGGTGAGTAGACCGTTCTGATACGTGGCCGGCTCCTGCGATTCGATTCTTCGGATTCTGTCGCGGCTACGGATTGAAATCGGAGGGCGAGGCGGTGGCGCGAGGGGGCTTAAAGTGCGCAGTCGAATTGATTCTCGAAGATAGAATCGAAGTCGCTAGCCGGGGATTCCCTGGACGTAAGCCGTGTAGCTGGATAGAAATTGATTCCTAGCTTCATTGTTCGCGCTAGGCGTGGCGACGTAGGCGATGGAAATTTAAAGGGTAGATAAAATCTTGTAGTTGCGCGATGAACAAGCGAAGAAGTAAGGAAAGTAACTGGATGATCGGTTTAACGATCCTGTTGCTAATCCTGTTCGGCATAAATGACGTTAGTCATCCATGCTTATGGATCGATGTATCGCTTGCAGCGAGAATCGATTGTTGGTAGTTCTTAACTTTTATCATAAATTTCTATTTTAAAACATACACACTTCGTACATCGTTCGTTAATTGTGCTTTCTTGCCTTTCGTACGCTTAAAGTTACATCTCTATTATCGTATTACACGCAGAAGCAGAGTTGTAAAATTCAGTATACGTGTCGTTCTTAAACGCTACTAAAACATACATAAATGTGACCAAGCGTGTCGTTCTCAGTGCTCTATCTTTATAGCGATACACCATAATCCTGGTTTTGTTTTAACACTATAACTACCAGAGCAATCAAAACGACCAATTGCTGATTACTCATAACAACCTTATAAATTCACCATGATAAAGCTTGCAAAATTTACTATGATTTTCTGCCGAAGGAATAAATAAAAATTTGTTTTCTATGTGTTCGGTATTTTTTTATGTAATTTTCAATTTGATCTCTTCTATTCAAATAAGTACACTTTAATTGTCAGTAGTTCTAGTGTTAAAATTTCGAATCCTATTAATTTCTGATAAAAAAATATGGTCACCATTAACATTAGAACTACCAGATCAGTCAAAATAACTTATTGGTAATTATTCATAGCAACCTTATAAGTTCACTATGATAAGGCTTCTAAAATTTACTATGATTCTCTATAGAGGGTATAAATAAAGATTTAATTTTTATGTGTTCCATATATTTTTCATATAATTTTCAATTTGATCTTTTCCATGCAAATAAGCAAATCTTATTTGTCGTTAGTTCTAGTGTTAAAATTCTGAATTCTATTAATTTCTGATAAAAAGATACGGTCGCGGTTAACACTAAAACTACCAGATCAATCAAAATGACTGATTCGTAATTATTCATAGTAACCTTATAAATTCACTATGATAAAGCTTGAAAAATTTACTATGATTTTCTGCAGAAGGAATAAATAAAAATTTGTTGTCTATGTGTTCGGTATCTTAGATTTGATCTCTTCCATGCAAATAGGTAAACTTCAATCATCGGTAATCCTAGTGTCAAAAGTTATCCGTCGGCCTATAAGCCGTCAAATTTGTACAGTATCGATAAAAAGTATCCCGCGACTTATAATCAAGTTTAATGTAAACAGAGGGTGAAAGGTGGCTGGCGGCGTATCAATTAATGAAATCTCGCCGGTTTCTGCACCCTCCGACTCGTTTCATCCCCCTGACCGACCGGGTATCGCCGTTCAGCTGGATCGCGTCGGTGATGTATCGTCTCTGCTCACGGTCAACAGAGACGCGGTGGCGTTGGCTCACCTGTAGTCGAGAGCAAGCGGAGATGAGCGCGCATAAACCAGAAACGTCGTGGAGCGGGACAAAACGAGACAGGGTGGAAAGGTACAAGCTCGTATAGGATACTGCTAAATCCTGCCGGTGGCTCCGGTTTGTCCATGTAATTTATGACAAGCCCGAAACAGAGAGAGAGAGGGAGGGAGGACGATACAGAGAAATATACCGGGTGAAACGAAGAGAGGCAGAGGGTGGGAGGGAGAGAGAGAGGAATGGTAAAGAGGGCGGGAAAGGGGCGGGGGACGGAGATAGAGCAACAGTAACAGTCTGCTTCCTCCCGTGAAATATAATTCCCGGGCACATTCACGGTTGGATAATCCACGTTCGCTTTGCATGAAAACTTATTACGCTGCCGGTAGCTCGGCCACGACCGGAGCCATTGTCGGCCCTTCTCTCCCTGGGCTCTCTCCTCTTCAGCGTCGAGCATGACAAGAGCAATTACACTTTTAAATTACGTTACACGATATTAAGCCCTTTCTTTTCTTTTCTTCCTCTCTTCGCGGACCGCTCTCTCAGTTCCCCGTCTCTACCCGCCACGGTTTTATGTGCTCCACTTATTTCTGCCGCCGCTACCCACCCGCGTTTCCCCTCGTGCGTTTCCGTCTAGTTTATTCGGGTTTCTAAATTTTCCTACGGCAGACTGTCTTGTTACTTTCACCCCTCTTTCGACCCCCGCTTCGCGTCCCTTCACAGAGCTTTTGCTCGGGATTTTTCTTCGCGACTGTTTCTCATTGTCACCGATTGCTCTTTATTCTTTTCGCTGTCGTGCGGTTTCTCTCTGTATTCCTCAGACACCGACTGTCTCCGCTTTCGGGTTTTGTCTTGCTTGTAAGTTTGTCGAACTTACCGATCCGCTTTCGCAAGATTCTTAAACACTTTAATGACCGCACGTCTACGTGGTTAAATTTAGCCAAGGGCTAGGAATATTTTTGAAAAATTAATTAAAAGAAAACTTTATATAAATTCACGAAATAATTCAACATGCGTGAACGTACACATTTTTAATAAGAAAAAGTTATTTTTGATAACAATACGAATAAAGCGATAAAAAGATATAAAATAATTCTTATGATTATAATTAAAGAATAATAATCAAAAAGGAAAAAGTAAATGTTAAATGTATTCCTTTTCAAAGGTTTCGTTTTCTATTCTGAACGAGGGATTACGAAATAATAAATTAATTTCAAATCTTTAAAATTAAAAAAAAAGCAATAAAATAATAATAATAAAACAATAATTCATCGTAGGAATGAAAATGTAAACTTGAATGGTGCCAAAAAAAAAGAACATTTGCGAGAGAGTGTGTTACTAGCTAATAACTCTCAGCGATAGCATCACGCACATGTGTGATCGACCATCAACAATTGATCCGGCTATCACATACATGTTGTGTGAGCGGCCATTAAGGTGTTAATCTGTTTCATTTCGTTGATTCTATTACAAAGACACGTTGATCGGTTTTTCTATCTAAATATCTCTTAATATTCGCATCGCCATGTTCATCCTGGGTGGTACATGCTGATTATCTATGCGCTGCATGTTTCACCGTTTATGAATTGCGTCTATTAAAATTATGATAAAACAGGAGAAATAAAACACCATGTCCGATCACCTTTATTCAAATTTTCCTTCGTTGACAGCAGCCTAGAAAATGCTTAACCCTAGATTCATAAACATTCTTCTAACAGACAGCGCAAAATACGTAAACACTTGTAATTTTTAAAGTGAAAGAGATAGAAAGATGAACTTCGATCGCTCAGAATAATTATTGTGTTCATTTTCAATTCAGAAAATTAATGACTAATAAACAACTTTTCAGATTTAAAGTGTGTTTTATTGCCGTTTATATTCTATAAAACAAAAATCATCAACATAATCATCAATGTTCATGAATAGTGTACCCCCCATACATGTTTATGAATCTAGGGTTAATGCATGGCATTCTAGGAGCCGGCTCGCCTCGCAAATGCCTTCAACGATTCACCGCTAAAACGTGCATAACTCTTTCGTTCTGTCTAACATGTCATGTTCTATTTTTAAAACAAAATTTCGATATGCATTACTTCATGTTTACTCCCGCTTTAATAAATCGTTCGCGATAACCGGTGTTTATCCTTTTTCCACGGAACCTGATAGCGAACCAGCTTTCCACGAAACTGGATTAAACGAGTTTAAAAGTGTATCAATTTACATACGTGGTTCCCGTTGCGAGTAGAAATTTTTATTTTCCCGCAAGTCGTGAGAACTTCGAAGTTCTAAAGCAATAGGGGACGTTCATTATGCGACAACCTGACAGTTTCGAGATTCCTCGGAACGCCATCGGTAAGGATACTTTTTCACTTTCTCGTCTTCCCGCACAGTTTCGCCCCCTTTCCCCGTGCTCCGTCTTGACGGACGGAATAATAATTACCTTTTCGCCACCAACGCGAAGCGAAACGAGGGTGGGACGTTTTAATTATTTTATCGCGTGACCGCCAACCGCGACCTCCAACGGTTTCCTCGGAGCCTCGCGGAATTGGATATCGCGGTATGCAAATGTGACTGACGTTTCATTAATACCGTCGCAACGACGCCTTTTTCATTCGAATTGCAAACGCACCGGTCGGCAATCGTGTTTCGTTCGGGGAACCATGCGACGAGGCGCCTAATCGAACCGGAGAATCTGGCGTACGGATAGGATCGAGGATGTCGATAAGAGAAATCGACTGCAACACGTACCTCCAGCTTTTACGCTTGCACTGAGAAATCTTGATCCGTGTACGCGAATCCTAACTGTTTGGGATCCTTGATTTATTATTGCTATTTTACATTCTCGTTGTTAGTTTTTAAACTATTAGTTGTCTGTTAAATAGTTACACGCTATGAAAATAAATACTATTTATTGTAATTTACAAAGTTAAATGACAATTAAGGAGGTGGGCGCAGCTCCTCGATTTCGCGTTGCACAAATTTCGTAATAGCCCCGAAAGGAATTCGGTTTAACAGGGGACAAAAGACATACCGAATGAAGCTAGATTTCTCACAGTCTGCGAGACTCGAACGCGTTTAACCCATTCACTGCCAGGCAAACTTAGAGTGTCTTGCCCTGGGTGTCAAGATTTTATTTTAAAGAAAACACGGAATTTAGCAAAATCTAATTATTAAGTTATAGATACAGTATTGAAATGGTATTTTTTTGAAGGACAACGATATACATTGTTATGTCTCGTCTCCGACGTTTGGAATCCTTGACGTTGGTGGGGCCAATATAAACAGTTTTGAGGGCTGCAACGGACTAACTGTCCTTTTTTCTTTGACTCTTTAGTTTCGTTCTAGACATCAGGCAGAACGCATTCACTCTACTGTATTACAGCTTTTCTCTGATATTCTATTTCTCAATTAAATTATTATTTTCTAAATATCTGCAAACTGTGTTTAATTTCAATCTTAAATCTACAATACATTTACTGTAATTTGAATATGAAAAAAGAAACACTACGAGATATCTCATAGCTAGTGTTGTTGAATAAAATTCCTGTGCTGAGTGCCATTTGTGATCAATCTAAATTGTAACACACACTACGAGATATCTCGTAGCCGGCAGTTTTGGTACATACGCTTACTACGAGATACATCATGGTTGTCAGTGTATGGGTTAATCCGTGTCCCAGCGAACACACCAAGGCGTGTTCCACGCGAACAAAACGCGAGGCGCTCTGAAAATTTCGCGTTTTTCCCGAAGTGTACCAGGTGACTTAGATGGCTGACCTCTGGAGTGCAAAGGGTTAAGTTACAGATATAGTATTGAAATTGCATTTATTGTAATTTGAAAATGAAAAAAGAAACACTACCACATATCTCATAGCTAGTGTTGTTGAATAAAATTCCTGTACTGAGTGCCATTTGTGATCAATCTAAATTGTAACGCACACTACGAGATATCTCGTAGCCGGCAGTTTTGGTACATACGCTTACTACGAGATACATCATGGTTGCCAGTGTATGGGTTAATCCGTGTCCCAGCGAACACACCAAGGCGTGTTCCACGCGAACAAAACGCGGGGCGCTCTGGAAATTTCGCGTTTTTCCCGAAGTGCACCGGGTGAAATCCGCGCGACACAAGCAACCGGAAACGTAGGGCAGGAGCCGCGACAAAGAGAGAGGGATAGGGGTGGAGTAACACAACGTTGCACGTTTTCTTTGACGCTGCTGGCCCTAATAAATCAGGGAGAGACCGAGCTGGGTGGATACACGCGGAGGGTGTCGGGGGACACGCGTGCAACGGGTTATTCGTTGGCTCGTTCCGCCGGTATTTCCGCCAGCTATTCAATTTGCGGCCGTTTCGCGCCCCGCCGAGCCCCTCTTCCTCCTGGATAAATGATTTCACGCTGGAGTTGCTCCCTCCGCTCTCGCTCGTAGATGTCCCCGTGCTTCGGGGTAAATTTCGAACGAAATAGATGGAATTTCGAGGAGCAGCGCGGGTACGCGCCGCTACGCTCGATCGATCCCTCTATTTTCCCGTGGCCGCTGACCAATGTCCGTGGATTTAGTTTCACGGTTAACCCTTTGCCTTAAAAGTGTGGGAAACGCGATCCTACTTCTGTGCCTGAAATGAGAACCTCGTTTCGGACACACGGTGACTTTTTCTAGCCAAAAGCGGAAAGTGTTATCGACCGCAACAACGTTTCTTAATTTTTAATAAAAACATTTGGATATTTATAAAAATAAGTATTAATATTAATCAGTGTTTTTAAAGAGAACCAATCAAGAAACGTTAAATTCTCCCGTAAATAAAGAAAACCGGGTATATATCACTTCGAAAAAAAAAAAAAAAAACGGAAGGGAAATGGCCCATTTGTCATATCGATGCAAATGAAAGGTGACAGCCCATAATCCATTATGTGCCCGATTTCTAAATATCGCTTTGTTCAGGATATCAATTGTCCTGCTTGCGAACGACGTTTTATAGCCCAATGAGATCCATCACTCGAGCGGGGACGGTAACACGTGTATCACGTGACAGATGAAACTCTATGAAATTCTATAAAACTTCGCCGATATTTTCCGCATAAATTTCGGGAATTTCCGTCAGGCTCGCGGAATATTACATTAAATCGGGCGCAATGAAACTTCGACTGGTACGCGGTAACGTTGTGCTCGGAATAATTTGTTCAAGTTTATGACGCCGCATCCGGAAATTATGGATTCGCTTTCGTGTTGTAACCGGCAATCGTGTCGACGGTAAATATCGCGGTGAACTTTGTATTCATTCGATTTTCGCCAGCTTCGGCTGTAATCTGACTTCTGGTCGTATCGAATTTATATTCGTTTCTCAAAAATTGTTTAAGGGTTGAAAAAGTAATTGTTGTTCAGAATATAATATTTGAAAAGATACAGCATTTTTTATAAGTAGTAAATAACAGCTTTATGAAGTTAAAATTCATAATTTTAATATACCTCGTTTAAAGAAAAATGAAACGAAAAATCATTGCGTTAAAAATAAACTTGGGAAGATTTGCTGATTTTATAAGTTCATTTCGATAGATAAACACGGTTATTCTCATTTTCAGATAGTTCGTTGGAACGTTTTACAAATCTTTTAGAATTTTAAAAATAGCTTGAAATTGACGGTACGTTAAATCTTTAGGTTCCAAATTATTATTTTCCCGTAAGAGAATATTCTATTCATTTTTATAATTAAAATAGATAAAGATTTACATATTATAATTGCGTCTACGATAATTATAAATAAATATAGTAAAATTCACTAACAAAGACTGTGTTATTTTTACAGCAATAGATCAGAGATTATTCGTAAATAAAGATATTCATATTATAATTGTATTTACGATAATTATGGATAAATATAATAAAATTCACCAACAAAGACCGTGTTGTAAATATAGTAAATATAATAAAATTCACCATCGAAGACATTACTTTCTGGTCCCCCTAATATATTTATTCATATATATTTCATATATATATTTATTTCTCTATGCGGATCTTTGCTTTGAAAGGTACTTCTTCTATTAATATAGATATTGGAATGATAGAGCACTGTATATATATTTATTTCTGTATATGGATCTCTGCTTTGAAAGGTACTTCTTCTACTAATATAGATATTGGAATGATAGAGCACTGTATATATATTTATTTCTGTATACTGATTTCTCTGCTTTGAAAGGTACTTCTTCTACTAATATAGATATTGAAATGATAGAGCACTGTATATATATTTATTTCTGTATACTGATTTCTCTGCTTTGAAAGGTACTTCTTCTACTAATATAGATATTGAAATGATAAAACGCTATATAAATTAGGGGAACCGGAAAATAATATCGTTTCTGTCGTTTCATTTCTAGATATTTTGTTCAAAAACCAATTGATCTTTATCGATTCGGCATTTAAAATTTGCACACTGGGATGGCAAAAGGTTATTGATGATGAGGGTGATTACATTTAAAAATAAAAACTCGTTAAAAATGTATGCGTTTGAATTTAATCTAAGAAAACGACATTGCTTTCCGGTCCCCCTAATAGCATTCGTTGTCGCGCGGTTACAATTATCGCAAAGCTAAAGAACGCTGGTCCGGATGAAGATCTTCGCTTATTAAATGTCCCGATTAAACAATGCTTTCCGTTTTATCGCGTTCCTTCTTCCAACCTCTTCTCCCGCGAAGAACACTCGCGAGTGGAACGCGGGGGGGTTTCTGGATGGGTTTTTAATTAAAATTGTTCAGCGCCGCAGTCGCGCAACGAAACAAGGTAATGAGCATTTCGTTCTGTACGAATATATTTGTGGCTTTAATAATACCAGCATCCTGTAAGACCTTACGCGTATTTAATTTTGTTTCGCGAATTACATACGCGGGTATGCACGGTGCGCGACAAAATGATAGGACACCGTGTAATTTTGATCATTTTTTAAGTCTAACGTAATGCATGCAAATTTTCCTCGCGTATTTAACCCTTTCGCTACTACGGACGACTATAGTCGCCCTCCATAAGATGCCACTGAGGTACTACGGACGACTATAGTCGCCCTACATAAGATGCCACTGAGGTACTACGGACAACTATAGTCGCCCAACATAAGATGCTACTGAGGTACTATGGACGACTATAGTCGCCCTCCATAAGATGCCACTTAGGTACTACGGACGACTATAGTCGCCCTCCATAAGATGCCACTTAGGTACTACGGACGACTGTAGTCGCCCTCCATAAGGTGCCACTTAGGTACTACGGACGACTATAGTCGCCCTCCATAAGATGCCACTGAGGTACTACGGACGACTATAGTCGCTCTCCATAAAATGGCACTTAGGTACTACGGACGACTATAGTCGCTCTCCATAAGATGCCACTTAGGTACTACGGACGACTATAGTCGCCCTCCATAAGATGCCACTGAGGTACTACGGACGACTATAGTCGCTCTCCATAAAATGGCGCGTATTGCACATACGAGGAGCGTATGCAGTTCTCAAACTGTGATTAAAAGTGTGTATGTTAAGACGTTATAAATACTCTGTTTTGAGAAAAGCTTTTTTTTTTCGAAAACACCAGCTCAGGTTATAGCGAGCCGTGCAGTTTTGTCGCGGCGACCCGTTCAACGGGAGTACCGTGGCGGAGAACTCACTCGTAGCGAAAGGGTTAAGTACAGTATCGCTTTCGAAACTAAACGGATATATCTTGGCGCCCATCTGATTAACTGCGTGGACAAGCGTCGGATATATCCGGCATTCATCTGATGACCTGTGTGGACGAGCGTCGGATATAGCCGGCATCCATGTGGCAATCCGTGCCACAAATAGTATAATTCATGTAATTGATAGAATTTTATATAAATATCTCTTAATATTAAAGTTACAAACAACACTTAGAAAAAAGCATTGTTTTATTAACACGTTGAGCCCAGCGCCGGTCCCTGGGGACCGGAAGTGAACTTTAGAACCTGAGGACCGGCACTAGAATTTTCGTTTGGCTGGCGTCGGTCCGTCTAATGAATTATCATCTTCTGATGATGACAACCGTACTACTCTGCGACGTTTGGAAGATAAAAATATTTCACTTGACGTGTCACTATCTTCTTCTCTTTCCGACATATTCAATGTTATGGGCAATAACTATTTTCAAAACTAAATTCAACTTTCTTTCTACGAACAATCCGTACACTTCGGTAGGTCTTTTCGGTATAAAAATGGCAGTAAGCGACTTATAAATCTATGATACGATTTATAAACAAAGGATTAAGGTGAATAAAAATAACTTCAAAACAATAACTTCAAAGAAATGAATTGAATACATACATCTCACCATAACCATAATATAAATTTTATATGGATTTGTTATTGTTACTTACTACCACGTCAGTTACCTATGCCTATCATAATTATATGTATTTACCTAATTATAAACATATTTACTAACAACAATAGAATAAAATAAACAAAGCAGACTGATAGCCAGAATAATGTCTAATAAACTTTCAACATATACCTTACTATTTACATTCCCAAAAAAAATCTACGAATAAAAATAATCAACCAACGTAAGTCTCGCAGCAAACAAGTCAGAAATCAATTTATTTATTTACCATAAAGAGCTTACAATCCGGTAATCGTCTGAGGCCAAAGAAAGGCAGCGCCCTTCGAGTCAAATACTCGTGAAGGTTCCCGCTAAATAAAGAAACAGAAGGAGAAAAGGACAAAAAAAAATCGAGCAATGAAAAGGAGAAAAAATGAGGGGATGAAGGCCAGCCCTGTGTTCGTTCTCGTGTATCTCATCTCGTTTCTTTGGTTTTGTTCCATACGAACTACGATATTGTCAAGTGGCGCACAGGCGACGTTCTCGAATGTCTTTCGGCCTGGGCGAGACACGTTCTTGCGTACAGGGAAATATAGGAGGCTGTTTGCATGCGTTTCCCGTTCCGTGCACCTCGCAATATTTCCGCGGAAAAAGGAGGAAACGGATAGGGGGACCTTGCTTTTCCGTGTGGTCGGATGTGTATACGGGAGTGTGTGTATGGGGGGCGTTGAGACGCTTCCGATAGCTTTGGCTGGTTTCCCTTGAAATCTGTCCCATAGATACCGCTGCTTTCTTGCTTGTTCTGACGGATATATAGGAAATTCTACTTTATTTAATTTAACACATTGAGGACGGGGCTCTGCGCGTTCAACACGCCCTCAAAGACCGCACATTTTCGAACGCTCCAAAAACATGGCTATAATGAGACTGCTTTTTCTTACATTCTAGGAATGATTCAGTTGTTTCGCTTTTGTTTCGGAATGCGAGAGACTTCGTTACCATCGTAACGTAACAGAAACATTTGCAGCTCCTTGCTCAGTTGCCGACTGAATAAAGAAAACATGAAAACGAGATATCTCGTGACCCGTCCGCAATGTGTTAATAGAGCGAGATGACAGGACTCAGGTGTGAATAAAATAAAATGAAGTGCTTAGAATATTAATAAATGTATATTTAAAATAGTTTAATACTAAGAGTACTACCCTACTCTATTAACTATTTAAATGGATGTGTAAACGATATTTGTAAACCATGGTTCTGTAAATGTCTTCTCGTCTTATACTTATGTCTCCTATTGTGCCTATATATTTTCATTATGTGGAATTATAGTTATTTAATATTAGTTGTACGTCTGTCTTTTCACACTGTTTGTTACGAAAATTATTGCACTTTTGTAATTGTGAAAGATACACGAATAACCATCGAAAAAATTTCGGAATTTGTTTGAAGATGGAAAATATCAGAGTAAATAGTGAAATAAAAAAAGTGAATAAATAAATAAACGTTCTGTTGATTCTTCTGGCAAGAGAATATTCGTCGAAAATAATAAAGTGAGCTTTTTCGTTAACAAACTCAGTTTTTCAGCGAGTTAAATTTTTGAAAACTATCGAGGATGCACGCACTTCACTAGAATCTGTAGTAAATCTATTTTACGTTGGTGAAAAATTCATAGCTGGTTGTAATATAGTGCACAATTTTTATATCTCGTTAACTGTAAAAAAGAAAGAGTTATTTATTATATTATACATTATATTACATTATAGAGTTCTCTTTCTATATATATCTGTGTGTGTACATTTGTATAGATTTTACCATGAAAAACAAATAAGTATTATGTAATGTTTCTCCTTCCATGCAATCTGAAACCTACCATAAGATTAGGCTATTCAGAGAAGGGATCTCCCTATTTTTTATCAACTCAGCTGGAATATAATGAAAGACTTCCTCTTCAATGGCCCCACTGTATTTATGAATATCAGACGTGGGCGAATCTTCCATTATACTCGTTATATTGGAAATATTGACAGGTCTGAGACGTCAATATGAGCCATGAATAGTCCAAACCAGACAGATCGAATAAGTTTTCAAATAATTTTTTACTTGAGTTAGCCCAGTATCAGATATTATAATGAATGAAACATGTATCGTTTGCATTATATAAATATAATTACTATAATAGAATTAGAAGTTGTTTGATAAATTTCACGAAATATTCATTCTTATACGAAACAAAGAATAAAATATTTTATTTGACAATCAAATAGTTTAGTAGATATTTATTTAATTAAGAACAAAATAAAGTGGAAAATTATTTTATTTTATAGACAATTATTTGAGGAAACATTTATTAAAGTATAAAATTATGTAGGTACTTATTTTATTTAACAGTTAAATAAAGCAATTCAGAAAAAGTTATTTACATATTCAAATAAATTAATATACATGATGTTGTTTGCAAATTTCACCATTTTCTTATAGATAAAATAAAATTTCAAGTTTGAAAGAATACGAAATCTTTCAGTCTTATCTGAAGGATAGTGAAAAGTCGTAGAAAAAAGATGGTGAAAACTTGATTAAATAAAGAAATAATTACATTAAAGAATAAAGCTCACTTATTTGCTTAAAAATCGGTATGAATCTTCCAAATAACTTAATACAGTTTTGTCTCTCTAATTCCCAGCAGTTTGGGATCAAATAATTACAGTTAGATAGGAAATATGCGATTTCGTGAACGTTTCTAGCAGTTAAAACCAAAAAGAGATAAATAATCAAGTGAGATACATGTATGCAATCGTTCATCAACCATCAATTTCCAAGACGCTTGAATGTTCAATATTTTAAAAAGTAAAGATAACTGCCAATTAGAGAGCAACCACAAACTGTCACATAAAGAGACAATACTGTAGATAATTTTTGACTGTTTCAAAATAGATTATGTTAGAAATTGAATACAGAAATATTAACCCTTTGCACTCGAGAGGTGACTGTTAGTCGTTTAACAATACTAACTTTAAAAATTCTCTAATTCGAAATATTTTCTATGATTCACGTATATTAAATTTCATTTAGTTTAGTTAAGTGGTATATTAAAATTTACATATATGGCTATTTAACGTTCGGGTCTGTACTGAAGTCTGAAAATTTGCGAAACTATCATATGCTAGGATTGCGATGTCCCTTGAGAGGGGACAGCCGAGTGCAAAGGGTTAACCCTTTGCGGACGAAGCAGTAAAGAAAATAGTTACGTCGCGCATTTGTGTTATAGAAACTAAAGCTGTATTTAAATAAGTTTTTCATAAAATCTAGCAAAATCATAAACAAACAAATTTAGGCCAACTTGACTTCTTAGGCTAGTTACCCATGCGTATCTTATACGTGTCGTTTACGACAGACAAAAACGCCAGCCGCAGCGCGAGAGTTGGGCGGATATATCCGACACTCGTCCGCGAAGGGTTAAAAGACAATACTGCAGATAATTTTTGACTGCTTCGAAATAGATTACCTTCAGTCATGCAGGACTGAATATTCCAAATATTTCATTCGAATTGTTTGCTCGACCAAACCCAGTCGAAGCCACAGGGTGCGGTGGTGTGTCGCGAATTTCCACGCTGAAACGCGGCCTAGGTCATCAGCCTAGGCTCGCCCCTTCTTCGGCTGCGAGTGGCTAATGGCACTTTAAACGTCCCGACACCACGTGGCGTCGCTTTGTGAACGGGCGATGCTTTTATCACGCGCCGCTGTGATTTGTTTGCACCGCGAACAGGATTAAGCTCGGACCGTGCAAGTTTATCGCCGTTAATCTTGCAACTTTTTCGCAGTCGGTTTGTTTAACGAAGCATTTTTCTCGCGGAATATCGAATTTCCGTGCTCGGTTCCGCCGTGTGTTCAACGAATAATTTATAGCGTTTAGACTCCTTTCACACGATGATACTTGTATCGTGATACACGTACAGTGGATTTCGAAAAGTATTCGTACGCTATATTACAAAGAGATTTACCTAATCCTAAAATTCTGATTTCAATGAAACTTTGTATGTATATAGAGCATAATGGAGCAATTTTTTCGTTGACAGTAAATCTTATAGATGGGGTGAAAACAGCCCCTAAAGCTTCTGCGATGCTTCATACTCTGAACACAGCACCTTTTTTTATGGCAGGGCGACAGAGCATTAAAAACTAAGATTTTTTTATCCGAAAGGTGTTGCTTTATCACGCATCAATACAAAGTTATGTTAAAAAAATGAGAAAAAGACACTGGAACTTTAACGTTGATTCCGTTAAAACATGAACATGTTAGTGACAGTTTCTTCTCATAAATAAAAACGTAAAAATCTGGTCAAGTTCGATAAATCAATATATAAATGTCCACAGTTTAGTCATTAGCGTGATTCTAATTGTTATTACCAGTAGTAATTAGCATTGCTTCGATTAATCAATTAGACGGTTGCTAATTAGAGGGTCAGATTAATTAGCCAGGCACTAATCAGAACGGTTTCTTAATGAATACTATTATTCCGGTTACAGTATGCGATATGTTTATCAATACAAATGTCGAAATGTAACCTAAATAAGGATTTGACATTTTTTTCTTATTCTACATACGGTAGAAACTTCCATATCTGAACAGAGCGCTAAAAATAGCCGTATAATGGAATTTTCGGATTATTTCCGAAATGCTTCCCAATTTTTTTGTAATCACTTTGTATGGTGAAAAGTTTTTCTCTTGATGAGAGTGATTAACCCTTTTAGTGCCGAGCAAATTTAACTAATTTGCTAAGGTTTGGGAAAAAGCTCATAAAAACGGAAGTTAGAATGATATTTACAAAATTCAACAAGAAGCATATTACGGAATAAAAGAAAAGATTGTAACATTTATAACGTTTTATAAATTTATTTTGAGATAGAGCTCTCTCGCGATGCAAATAGTTAGGCGCCATGGCATACGCAACGATATATTGTCGTTCGGCACTAAAAGGGTTAAGGTTGATAGGAGTTGTTTAGGTGTCAAATGGAACCCGATAGAGTTGAGTTGAATTGCTCTTGTAGTTCTCTTGATGAGTTGTGTTACAATGCTCTTTTTTTTATAACGATGGTTGTATGAGGAGTAGCAATTCTGTTTAAATGAAAGAGGGGTAAAGCACCCTAATAACCAGACACTGGTACTCCTGCTAGTGCTACTCCTGCCAGCTGTAGCCGGCTTATCAACAAACCTAAGTTAGTTATGCTGTTATCTACATACAGTTGAATGAGTTGTGTTACAATGCTTTCCATGGCTCGATATTTGTACCAAAAGTGACGGCAATCCCGAGCCAATCACAATTGCTCACAGGTCTTGTAGGAAGGGAGGGCTGGTAAGCACTCTCTGGTAATTATTTAGAAAACGGGGGGTCTCGTCGATTTCGATGATTTTTAAGTATATTGTAAAAATCAACATTTTGAACAACTTTTTTCTATACATATAACCGCCGCTCGGCCTTAGTTTCCAAGATTTTTCCTCAAAACAATTGTTGCTACTACAATGAATTCTATCTATATGTACGCGTCTGTGACTCTGTATGCGTCAGCTCACGATCGTCTCTTATCTCTTGTTTCTAATAAATAACGGCATAGCGACCAACGACGAATAATGTATAATGTGTCAAGCTAAATCTAGTTTGGGTTAGGCTCTCTTATTCCGGTCGCCTCGCGGTGGCCGGCTACTCAAATCGAGTTTTTAAACACACCCGTTATACGCGTCCATTGCCGGTCGCCTCGATGTATGTATAGAAACCATAAACAACCGGCGACTCGACGCTTCCACACACGCTACCACAGTCACATAGCTATAGGCAATATTCATTGTAGTAGTAGCAATAGCTTTTTGCAATAATCTCAGAAACTAACAAGGGAACACCGCGAACTGTCATTCACGGATTGGAATGAAACTTAGTGGGATTATAGAGTGATCCAAGACAAGAATAACGGTGTGCTTCATTTCGGCCCAATCGCTCTTTAAGGGTGTGAAAACTAACCTCAAAGTCAAATCGACACTTTCACTTTTTCGCGTGTATCTGTGAAAGTATAAGAGACAGAGAAAAATGTTTTAGATAAAAGTTTAATGGTATAACAAGCGCTATAATTTTACCTTAAGAAAATTTTTTGAAATGTCTTCCTTGTTGAAAAAAAAATTTTTCTTGCGTTATTTTAAACAATTTTTACATTTTCATAATCACTAAAAATATTACGTATTTTATTCTGAATTCAACCATGTATATTATTTTTACTATGCAACACCAACTTATCTAAATATACGACGTAACGTACACCGCGCGCACGATTTCGGCCTAACAACTCACAGAAAGTTACATACTCGGATTTCTTTTTCTCGTTAAAGGTCATAATATATGACGATTACGAGTGTGATAACATAAAAATAGCAAAATATAAAATATTATATGAAGATTGATGGCATATCACATACATTACGCTATGTTACATATATACATGTATAAACATTTATTTCATACTTATTTAACATTTTATTCTACTTTGAATGCAAGTATACATGTATTTCACCCGACATAGATTTCATAAAGGTGATGTTCGTCAAAAAACTGTTCTGAAGATAGATACTTTTTACATTGAGCACATCTTATAATAGCAGGCTTATTACACAGATCGCAACGTGGCAGAGTATGTACTATTTCAATAAATTTGTAATAGAAATCTACTGAATTTTCTAATTGCTTCGAACTTTATTCAAGGTATCCAGTTTTGTACCAAGCGTAATTTCCGGAATCTCGGAGAAGAAAACTGATTGTATGTAAGAAATTGCAGTTTGATAATGTTATTTCGTAAATGTAAATTTACATTAAGATCATATAATAAAACCTGATCCGAAAATGTTCTCACAAAATTTTTCCATACTCGAAAACCAAAAACATTCAGCCGTTGTATCAAACGTGCTTTTCCTTTCTATTACAAATTTATTGAAATAGTACATACTCTGCCACGTTGCGATCTGTGTAATAAGCCTGCTATTATAAGATGTGCCCAATGTAAAAAGTATCTATCTTCAGAACAGTTTTTTGACGAACATCACCTTTATGAAATCTATGTCGGGTGAAATACATGTATACTTGCATTCAAAGTAGAATAAAATGTTAAATAAGTATGAAATAAATGTTTATACATGTATATATGTAACATAGCGTAATGTATGTGATATGCCATCAATCTTCATATAATATTTTATATTTTGCTGTTTTTATGTTATCACATTCGTAATCGTCATATATTATGACCTTTAACGAGAAAAAGAAATCCAAGTATGTAACTTACTGTGAGTTGTTAGGCCGAAATCGTGCGCGCGGTGTACGTTACGTCGTATATTTAGATAAGTTGGTGTTGCATAGTAAAAATAATATACATGGTTGAATTCAGAATAAAATACGTAATATTTTTAGCGATTATGAAAAAGTAAAAATTGTTTAAAATAACGCAAGAAAAATTTTTTTTTTTAACAAGGAAGAAATTTCAAAAAATTTTCTTAAGGTAAAATTATAACGCTCGTTATACCATTAAACTTTTATCTAAAACATTTTTCTCTATCTCTTATACTTTCACAGATACACGCGAAAAAGTGAAAGTGTCGATTTGACTTTGAGGTTAGTTTTCACACCCTTAAAAAGCGATTGGGCCGAAATGAAGCATACCGTTATTCTTGTCTTGGATCACTCTATAATCCCACTAAGTTTCATTCAAATCCGTGAATGACAGTTCGCGGTGTTCCCTTGTAAGGCCGAGCGGCGGTTATATGTATAGGAGAAAGTTGTTCAAAATATTAATTTCTACAACATAATCAAAAATCGTCCAAATCGATGAGATCCCCCCCCTTTTCTAAATAATTACCCACTTCCCTTCTACCAAGGACGTTTGGGCAGGTATAGGGTCGTTACACTTCTACCCTAATTTAGGACGCAACACGGATAATAGAATTTCGCTTATTCAAATCAACACAATTGACATTTGTTTTCGAAACCTAAGGGTCCCATACCTTTCTTGGCCGGTCGAGTCGCGTAAGTTCACTGTGCGTGTGCTATGTATCCCGTCCAAAGCTCCTCGAAATTCCCTAAAATTAGGAACCAACAAAAAGTCACCAGATCGTGGAGCCTGGCGAGTGAAACGATATGGCGCAGCTTGCGACCCGAGTTTTTGCAACTTTGCCCGCGGCCCTTTTGTCTTCGAGCACCGGCCGACACTGCCCTCGACCCGACCGTGATCCTGTATTCGCGTGCATTTCGAATTAATTGAACTGTACCAGCGGTGTCAGGGCACAATGTAACATTGTACTCTTCCCGAGATTAATAATAGCCGCGTCGCATGCTGCGGGGTGGCGTGGGCGGAATCGTGGAATGAAAAGCCGCGGCGGGCATCAGGTCGAGGACGACAAAGGGACAGAAACATGGCCGTCGGATGGATAAATGTTTTTCGTTCCGCAATTAGCGGAAGAATCTTAACCGTTTTAACGGATTTTTTCGGAAGTATGCCAAAATTGCGGCACTAATTGCGCGTGAATAGGAAAAAAATGGAAAATATTTTCCATACAATAAACTCGCTTGTATTGCATTGCAACCACAAAAATTTAAAAAAAAAATACCATTTATTTATAATACTTAAATCTGTAAATTCATTTTGTGGATAAAAGTAGTAAAAAGCACTTATAATTCACTCGAATTAATAAAAATAATTTTTTATGATCCTTTGCACGAGTGGTTTGCTATGCAAAGCGCGTGAATTCTCTTTTTACAAATAGAACAAATTAAGTTTGAACGTGTAACTCTTCTATCATGCTTATTACTGCATTCCACGCGCCGTCAGAAATTCCTTCTAGGTAGCTTTTCAGGACTAAATCTTCGAAATATGTAATATTATTAACAAATAGAAATCATATGCTCCGCAGACGCAATGAGCTTTACAGGACGCAAAACTGTTACTGATTCAAAGCAGTATTATTGCGCTTTACGCATTCTTGGCATAACAAAAAGGAGCCCTATCGTGCTCCTCCGAACTCAAACGGTTAAAAATTCGCCAGGGGGGAAGGAGAAGCGAATAGGGGTAGGATGGTAATAAAAGGGGGTGAAAAGGGGTGAATTGAATTAGGCAAACTTTCTGTGTTGAGTCAAAAGTCAGCATGAAAGTGGATAAATTAATACTAATTCTTTTTAAAATTATGTCTTAGGTATTATCAGAGTTGTTGGTGTTAACCCTTTCCACCCGACAAGTGACTTTTATTTGTCTAACGATACTAACTTCAAAAATTTTGAAATGTCGAAATATTTACCAAGATTCGTCTATCTCGCTGGTCATAGATCTAGTTAATGCAAAAAGACCAATAAGGGAGAACAACATAATTCTTCTCTGTCCAATTAATTTATATTCCCAAGCCAGCAATGCAGCGCCGCGAGCATAGAATTACAACACACGCCGTCTTCTCTCCCTCTAAAGATATCTTTCATGTGGTGGTAAATCATGACTTTTGTCCTCGTGGCACAATGTTTCATGACTTTTGTCATCGCGAAAACCAGAAGTGACATAACTCGTGATACTGAATTTCTGATTTTCCCAACGACAGAACTGACATCTCGCGTCATCTCAACATAATTCACGGTTCCTTGTCGCATGAAAACGCGTTCACATATACACACGCACTCGTTTGCATACCGTAAGCACGAAGAGTTCGACGAAACTATTTCCTACGATTAATATCCGGCCAACGGTCTTCTCCGCCTTCTAGTCGCCGTCAATCGGACCGTATTTCCCGCCGCGAAATTAACATTTCAATAAGAGCCGAACGTGCCCCCCTCTCCCCCCCCCCGTTCCTGGGCTGACAATCCCGCGGCAAAGAGGAATGATGGAAAAGCTGGATTAAACCGCGGGGCCTCGGATCCCGCGCTGATAACGCGGACCGCGATACGAATCTCCTCGGATACGTCCGGGTGAAATAAGGTGGCCAACGACGGGAAGTAAGGCGAGAAGAGTGTGAGAAGGAGAGGCGAAGCAGGGGAATGGCTAGCGAAAGAGAGAAAGGGAGTATGAGGGAGAGAAGGGGAGAGAACGAGAGGGAAAGAGAGAGAAATGGTGAGAGAGTGGAGAGAGAAAGAGAGGGAAAGAGAAAGAGAAAGTGGAAAGAGGGAGAAAGAGAAGAGGAGAGAGAAATGGTAAGAGGGAGGAGAGAGAAAGAGAGGGAAAGTGGAAAGAGGGAAAAAGAGAGAAAAGGGGAGAAAGAGAAGAGGAGAGAAAAAGGAGATAGAGAAAGGGAGAAGGAGAGAGATTGAAGGGGTGAGGAATAGAAAGAGAAGAGGAGAAGGATAGACAGAGAAGAGGAGAGGGAGAGAGATAGAATGCAGGGGTTAGGGAGCGTTGAATTAAATTGCTTTTCAGAGGTATGAAAGTGGTGTTTTACAAGGCGCACGGAGCAAGATCAAGTGCGCCCTGGCAGGCTGCCACGCAGTCTTGGCCCGATAATAAATGCTCATTCAAGAAAAGGAAAGAGCCGGGGGAATCGGGTAAGGGACGACGTGGTTGGAACAGTGGAGGGTTGGCGGAAAGGGGCGTGGGGGGGAGGGGAGACCGGTCGGCCCTGAGACGTTTTTCTCTTGTCGTGGTCAAGCTCGGCTGTAAAGTGCAACGAGTCGGCCTCGGTGAGCCTTGCACTTGGTGCTCGATCGCCGGTTCCTCCTTCTTCCTTTCTTTCTTCCTTTTCTTGCCTCCCATCCAGACCCCCCCTTTGCCGCCTCTTCTTCTTCATCGATTTCTTTCGTTTGCTTCATCGACGGCACTCGATTGTTTTTGACGACGCGATTCAATCGCGTTAAGACACGATTTCTTACGGCTTTTAACGAGTAGCGCGGCCGGTAATTGCCGGTGACCATCGATAAAAAGCGCGGCTGTAGATTTGCAGGCGAAATCCTGGGAATCGGTTGATTATCTACCGGTCGAAGGACTTCTTGCTCGGGTCTCGTCCGTGATGCTCGGGCATTGTGAATCGGTCGCGGACAGGTTTTGCACGGCGGAACGATGGCAGCCGCTTGGGGCTTGATGGGAACACGTGTGCTGGAAGGTTATGAAAGAGGAGGACGGGTACGAGAAATGGATTTTGAACCGATCGAGATCCTTCTGCTACGTATTGTTTGTGTAAACGATTTGGAATTTTGGTTCGATCGACCGATTGGTACCTATTTGGTACCGCGACAATATGGGTCGTTTTGATGATTTTGCTTGTAATAGGAATAATGGAATTAATCGTGCTAATTGATACAGAGAATTTAGTATTTGAGAAGTATACTTCTGATACCTGATTAGTAGGTAATAATTTATTCGTCGTGCTGTTATTATTTTACCTTTTTCATGTTAACAGAGTTTACGTTTTCCGTGTCTTGGTCGTGTAACAATGTCTAACTGTTAATTCGATCCAAAGATTATAAATTAAATTAAATTTAGTTGTGATTACTATCCAAGATCGTTGAAACTGTGGCAGAAAATTAATGATTTGGTCACAGAGATGGAACAAAATCCAAATCATCTTTGTACAGTGGTAATTTCCATTTTCAGCTCGATCTTGTATTGCTACCGATAGTGGCCATTTTTGCATGGAACATTAGTCATATCTACAATTCTAAAAAAAAATTATTATCAGTAGTATAATTAAATTAAATAATCAGTTAAAGCAATCAGTATCAATCAGACATGTTCTAATAGTAAACACAACTTGAGATTTCATATTTTTGTTCATAACTTCTAAATCAAGCGCTAAACGGTTACGTTTACATAACATTTTTTTCTTATCCTGGCTCACAGAATGTATTTACAAATTTTGGCACTTCAAACCCGCTACACCCTTTATATAATATACCAAAGTGGAAAAAGTAGTAAAAATAAATATTCTTTTATTTCTTTTATAGCATCTACGGTACCATTTTTCTTCTAGAAATTCGTTTATGGCGATAAAAGCGTATAAAAATATTCCATCGCAATTTGCAAGAACGAAATCACGTTACACGCAATACCGTCCGATAAAATAGCCTGGCCGTTGCTTTTTCTCGTAGGTGTTAATTTCGCCTCTTCGATCCTCGGGGCTGTTTCCACCCTCCTCCAGCTCGACACCTTCTTTTACAGCGCGATTGTTTCCGATGCGCCGATTTAACGAGCTTCCGATACAACCGTCTCCCTTATTCTATTCCCGGAACGGTGAAATCGACGAGAAAAGAACGGTAAGGAGCGTGGGGGGGTGGGGGCGTCGAGAGGATTAATGAATTTACTGGCCTGATCATTTAATTTCCTCGTCCCGCGGTCAAGCGCTCGAAATTGCCGGATTTCGCCTCTCCACCCTTTTCTTTCTCCCGGTGGACGCGCCCGATAAATCGATTCGACGGTTCACGGCGTGTCGTCCGCCGCCAGGCCATGTGAAATCGATGAGAATTAACAAGCTCGAGTTTTCGACCGTTCGACGGCACGGGAAAGATGAATAGACAGGGAGGGTGGAAAGTTAGGACGCGTCGGGAATCGCGCCGCGAGGATGTTCGCATCGTGATCAATCAGTTGTATAATATTAACCCCTTGCGCTCGGGAAGGTGACTGTTAGTCGTCTGACGATACTGACTTCAAAGATTTTCATGTGCAATATATTTACTAAGATTCGCTTATGTTAAACTTCGTTTAGTTTAGCTATGTCGTATACTAAAATTTACTTATATGACTATTTAACTTCCAGGCCCGACTAATATGTAAACTAACTGAAGTTTGAAATTTGTGATACTATCATTTGGTGACTAACAGGCGCCTCTCGAGCGCAAAGGGTTAAACACTATTTAATTTAATTAAGGGATATAGTAAAATTTATATATATGATTACTTAACCTCCGAATCCGACTAATATGTAAACTAATTGAAGTTTGGAAATTTGTGATACTATCATTTGGTGACTAACAGGCGCCTCTCAAGCACAAAGAGTTAAACGTAATTTAATTTAATTAAGGGATATACTAAAATTTATATATGTGATTACTTAATCTTTGAGTCTGACTAATAATCAAACCAACTGAAGACTGAAAATTTGCGGAACTATCATTTGGCGACTAATAAGCGCCTCTCAAGCACAAAGAGTTAAACGTAATTTAATTTAATTAAGGGATATACTAAAATTTATATATGTGATTACTTAATCTTTGAGTCTGACTAATAATCAAACCAACTGAAGACTGAAAATTTGCGGAACTATCATTTGGCGACTAATAAGCGCCTCTCAAGCACAAAGAGTTAAACGTAATTTAATTTAATTAAGGGATATACTAAAATTTATATATGCGGTTACTTAATCTCTGAGCCTGACTAATAAACAAACTAACTAAAATCTGAAAATTTATAAAATTATCGTTTGGCGACTAACAGTAGCCTCTCGAGCGTAAAGGTTTAACACATTGTTGACCGGCAATTTTACTGTAAATTTATCTCATGCCACCGACTATTATTTCGTAATTGGATGTAGAAGTAAAAGCAATATAAATAAATTTTAATAAATTGTATTTATTATTCAACTTTTAACACATTGCGGACCGCTAAGAAATTTGTAAGACGTACACCAGAGTCTGTACGTTTTTCGGCAAACTTGCACGTTACTAAAATTGTTATAACATTTTTATCGATGATTCGAACGAATAGTTTACGAACATTTGAAACTTTTACAAAATATGTTCAAGAAAAGCACTTTAAAATCTTTATCCTAGCAATAAGAGAGAACAAAAGGAAACAAACCGAAAAGGTAAATTTTCGTTACTTCCAATTCGAGCGACTGGTATACAAACATTTGAAACGTTTGCAAAATTTGTTCAAGTAAAGTACTGTAAAATTCTAATACTAGCAATAAAGAGAGAACAAAAGGAAACGAACCGAAAGAAAAATTTTCGTTACTTCCAATTCGAGCGAATGGTTTACAAAAATTTGAAACGTTTGCAAAATTTGTTCAAGTAAAGCACTGTAAAATCTTTACACAGCAATAAAGAGAAAACGAAAGGAAACGAACCGGAAGAAAAATTTTCGTTACTTCCAATTCGATGGAATACACTTTTAAGACCAGTTTCCTCTGGTAGCGAGCGTTCGTACAGCCGGGCAAACGATAAATTTTCCTGTGTACACCGTGGCGAAACACGATGGCGGTGATCTAATTATCGGTGGAAATTGTCCTGGGAGCCGGATGGACCACCGACGTGGCTGGGGATATACCGGATCCGGCCGATAGAACGACGGACGAATTGATGCGTGGGCGGACCTCGCAACGATCGATTTGATTCTCCTCCTTTCTTCCCACTAATCAATTCGAGCTAGCAGCTGATCGCTCGTACACGCGCATAAACAGCTCCGAGCGCCGCACGCCGAGCCGAGAGTCGCTTCTCTCGTCGTTTGCCTGCCAACAGTTGACTTTATCGGGACGTATCTGTTTGGCCGCCGTATATTCACCTGCGCCCGTGCAATTTCTGTCGGGGGATCGTGCCAGGGATCGTTCTGACCTGCCGGTTCATCGCGGGAACGGCCAATGACAGACCGTTACGCGATAATGGAACCGAATCCCCGGCTGCCTTCCAGCATCCTAACGTACAGCCTCGTTCGAAAGTATCGGAACAGTTGCGGGAAATTGAGTGGCGTTGGAAAATCGTTAAAATGCTGTCGTTACGCTTTTTTAACACTTTACCGACCGAAAGCCTATTAACCTCTTGACGCCCTTGGCCACGTATGTGGACATTTAGTATTTTATAATTATAACGCTCACTGGGCACAAATGTGAACGTTCAGTTTTTTCGTGACTTTTTTTTGTTTTCCCAATTATTTTTGCTTTTTGTATCCCTATTAATTATGAAACGAAAAAATTAAATCATTCTTTTTCTTGCTACAAAAAAATCGTCCCTGAAGAGGTTAATCGGATTTTGCATGCTTACAGTTAGTCTGTAAATTTTGTAATGTTCCCTTACGCGAAGGTAACTGTTTCGAGCGATTTCGTATGTATACTGTAAAGAGATATTAAACTATCAGTTACGCGAAGAAAATCATTGCAATCAATTCATTAGCGATGCATCCGCGCTAAAATGAACCGATCGGGAGTGTGTATGCAATAAGTTATGCGGTCGGCAAAGTGTTAAGATTAACCCTTTGCTCGCCTCGAGAAGTGACTGATAGTCAACAAATTGTTATTGTAAAATATTAGGTTCTATGTAAAGTGATCTATCAACATAACTAAATGAATGTTATCATTTTTTAATTTTTTATTGTTGGTTTAGTTTAAATATCGTTCCTGTGACTAAACAAGATTTTGTTCTAAATTATTGTTTACAATATATTATAATATTTTATATGCTACCTAGTGTCTATTATTTGAGACCCTATTTTCAATAGTATCAGTTTTATCGAGAAAAACGTAATGGTAGCCAATTGACGAGCAGGGTAGGATATAATTATACTTTATAATTTAAAATTTTTTTCGGGAATTTTTACTCCATCTTAATGGTCAAATAAAGCTATTTCAGTGAAAAATTTAAAAAAAAATTTGATCCTTAAAGGGTTAACTTAAGGGGTAACACCACTGTAGAATTTTCAAAAAATTATTTTTTTTTTTATTGTCGTAAAAAATACTTTGAACCTTCTAAAATGTGATGCAAAAGGTCTAATCCCTGAAAAATAATTTTTTCTACGGAATTTCGAGCTCCTTCTCTATCCGCAACGGCCTACCTACGCCAACTTGATGCCCGCTGTGAAATCCCCACTTTTCGAATTCGTAACCTTTTCAATATCTCCATAGATATCGATAGTGTATTTTTTAGTGCAATTAGAAGCATTTCAAAATAAAAAAAGTCTCGGTGGCAAAAGCAAATTAACTGGCAAATTAATTGATCAGTTGACAATTTATTATGGTTTAGCCATACGTTGCAATCCGAATAATATCGAAAAATTGAAAAATGAAATCTGGGCGACCTTATTTCATAAATTATCAACCGATAAGAATCATCTGCGCGAGAAGTACTCAGATTCTTGGTGCAAGTGGAAAAAAGCGCAAGCAACGGATTCATTAGATACCTTCCATCATAAACCGCCACTTCCTCAGCAAATTCTTGGAACAATTAAACCGATTTATGAGGAACTGAGCAGCGAAGAAATATTAAACCGTTGCTTAGGATGTTAAATGCAAAATAGCGACGAAAGTTTCAATGCTACAGTTTGGAATTTGCCTCCAAAATCGTATTCCAGCGGTAAAACAGTTCTGAATATAGCAATTGCTATATGTGTTTTCAATGATTGTCTCACCGATATCTTGCAGATTATGAGTGTTTTGGAGATAGATATTGGTAACCAATCATATAATTTTTGCATGGAATCCGATGCTAACCGCCTAAAACGCGCTGAGCAGTCCCTATCAGATGCAACAAAAGAGGCACGTTCCAACATAAAATCGGCCAGGAAACAAAATGAGAAAGAGAATTTGAACTTTAAAGGGCAACTTTATAATCCTGGGATAGTAGATTAATGGTAAAAATTTTCTAAGAGTAGAATTTTTCATTCGTTCATGTCTATAACATGTTTCAAAACTTTAAACCCGTTTTTCTCGAAACATGATTCTTCAAAACGGCACGCAGCAGAACTCAAACAATTTTCAATCTTTCGATTTGAAAATTTAATCACAACTTTAAAATAACATTTCGCAGTGCATCACGTAGGGGATTTTTGATAAGTTAATTTAAACAATAGTTATTAACAAATAACTGTCCTTTTTTTGGGTAAAAATTGAACAATTTCAGTAAAATGCTCGCCAATTGCACAAAAATCAATATTTCTAAAATCCCCTACGTGATTCACTAGCTACACTCATGTAGATTAAGTGGATTTTTTTTCTTCTTTCCAAATTCAAATTGGCACCAGTTATGCTGCGTGCCGCAGAGCTCCTCAGCTTCAACATGCCTTGGGAGAATTGCTACAGTGTCGCCATTTTGTAATATTTTCCTATGAAAATTTTTTGTAATATACTCAAATATATGCTCAACAGTTACCCCAAGTATTATTTCTCTGTCACCTTTTCTTCCGCCCCGAAAAAATTGTCAAAAAAACGCTTTATTTTAGGTCGTTACAGTGGTGTTACCCCTTAATGTGACGATACTATATATTAATAGACACCTGAAATCGGCTGATAGAAGGTGTCTACCTGTCTATCGCGTCCCTAAACTATTTCGACAAGTAGAGTTTTCAGGTAGAAATAATAAAGTCCTATACCTCAACATTAACAATAGTAATAAATAATTTAAAGAACCTTTATTCTACAATAATAACAAAATAGTAAGCAAAAGTGTTGCCGTACAGCACGCTTGACTTCTTTTATCCGCCCCGACAACATGGCGCGCGGCGTCGAGCCACGATGAAACATCATGGCGGCGTGATTTCATCGCGGCCGGTAAGATTAATACTACGCGCATTTATCGCACGCTGTTTCAGCGTATAATCGAGCGAGCTGGACGAGGGTCCAGGGAAAAACGTCGACATTAATTATCGACGTTCCAGCGGCGATTACGCGCGTCGCATGCGGCCGAATCCTCGGCGGTTCGCGCATACAGGCGCTTCTCTGCGCTTGTATGCGCGATGGAGAAGGGCAAATACGCGCGAGGGGGGGTGTGTGGGAGGGCGGCTCCATCTGGTCAGTCCGCATTTAATTAAACTTGCGCGATATATCGCGAATATTCGATTATAGACAAATTAGTTTAGTCCCTCGAGCGCGGTTAATTTCACGCGAGACGAGACGCGAGCGGATTGCCGTACACATCAAATCGATCTGAAAGCTCGGATACTTGGGATTAACACAAAAGCTGCACGGGATATTTTATTGGTCGTGGAATATGTTGGAGTAGAATGGTTCTAGCGTATGATGAATGGTTTGTTGTGCATATTTTGGTTTTCGACGTGGTTTCATATTGCTGGATTTCGTGCGATGATGGAGGATATTTGATATATGGCCGGTTTTATAAGCGGAACATTAGAAATAAAATGAATAGGATAATAATGCTAGGTAACGTGATGTGTGGTAGAGTGCTTGTTTCGTGACTGTGTATTTTTGTTTTTTAATAAATATTAGGAGAATATCTTGTATTTATTATTTTTGGAATAAATTTGAGAAAATAATTTAAGATTATATGGGCAGAGATACATAAAATATTCAAAAAAATATATAGCTTAATATGTTTACACAATTGTTACATGAATTGTACATAGTGAACTTTCTTCAAATATAAAGTATGTGTAAAAATATTAGTAATCCACAATAGGGTGTCCTGACATAAAAATTATTGAAAAGGTTAAATAAACGTTCTGTCACTGCATTACTTTACCATTTCTCTGGTATCTGCAATCTATAAACTCAACATTAAAAAATGCTCAAAACCTACGAATATTAGCCATCCATCGATGGAATAAAAATTATATGCTAATAAACTGTTTCGTAACGTTAAACCATTCAATACTAATAATCCTTCGCCAACTACAATTTCTTGTAAAACTTGTCTGCTTTTTCGAATATCTTCATAAAATAAACGAATGAAATGAAACTTTCGTTCAAACGTTATCTCAAGATGAAGCTGAACCCTTGTCCGTTAACCCATTCACTGCCAGACAAATTTAGAGTGTCTTACCATGAATTTATTTTAAAGAAAACACGGAATTTAGCAAAATCTAATAATATTAAGTTACAGATATGGTATTTAAATGATATTCACAATTAATTATATTAATTTGAAAATGAAGAAACACGCTGCGAGATATCTTATAGCTGGCGTCGCCGAATAAAATTCCTGTCCTAAGTGCCATTTGTGATCAATCTAAATTATAACTCACACCACGAGATATCTCGTAGTTGGCGTTGCGAATGGGTTAATCGACACCGCCTCCAACATAACAATTTCGAGAACGATAGCGAGCATTCGTCATCCGGAAGAGCGTCGTACAGCGGCGAATTCAATCAGAGGTACGCCTAATGAACCCGAGGGAGGGAGCCGGTCTCGCGAGCAATGGTGCACTTAATCCACCGATCATTACACGTGCCTCCGATAACAGACCCGGGAGAGGGACGAGGGATAAGGACAGGGGAACCAAGGGATAGAGGGCGCAAGAAGGTGATTCATGGTCGTCGAATAATTTCAACCGGGGAAGACAATAAGCTAAGTGGCGGCCTGGGCTACGAGGACGCCTTAACGTCATTAATTAACCGCGCAATTGAGTGAAGATTAATCGGTGGAAGGAAGAAGGCCCGCCGGATTCGATGGGCTCCGCGATGTGAGGGGGGACGGGGGGGGGGCGAGAACGGTGGTTGCCAGCGAAGAGGGTGCACGGAACAATAAGATCGCTCCGTGGGATAGCGGAACACCGGTGAGTCCGGTGATAATTTGAACGCGTGTCAATTTGGCGCCGGTATTTCCCGGTAATTATACTTTCCCGTTGTCATTAAGCGTCCCAGGGGACGCGTAGACGACAATTTATCCCGGAAACATGGCCGGTGGCGGGGCTGCGCGTTTCAATGAATTAATTTGATGGACTTTTGAGGCGAGCTAAAACGCGCGCGCGATTTAATTGCGATTTCGACGTCGACGTGCGCGCGCGCGCGCCCACGGCACCCTTAAACAACCGTGTTTCATTATTCGGCTGGGAACGAGGGAAATATGATTTTGCGTCCAACGACGAGCGGGTAAAGGGGGGTTTTGGGCGGGTTGGGGCAGACGGGAGTGTAGGGTAGATCGTTGGCGAAAATCTGCGGGAAAAAAGGGAGGTGCTTGCAATTTTAAAGAACGTTATACCTAGGCGTCCCGGTGAAAACGAGGCGACGCGAATTGAGAAGGATAATTGAAATAATCGTGGGCTCCTGGTTTCGCGGATCTTTCGGTTTATTTGCCTCTGGTTTTGGAATATGAGTCTCCTTTTTTCTAATTAGTTCCTCGAGGGAAATTGTGGGACGAATTACTGTGGGGTAGTATATGTGTAGTGTTACAATAATAATAATATTTATTTATTGATTATAGGAATATAATTACAATGCTATGTATAAATTTTACTTAATTTACTTAATTAACAACTCTCTACACGGTGTCACGTCTAAGTCAACTCTACACGGTATCACGTCCGGTTCAACTCTACACGGTATAACGTCCGATTCAACTCTACTCGACCAGCGAAAACTGTTGCTAACCCTTGCCCTTTTCCCCACCACGTACCTCGGAAAAATTCCTCAAGTATAACCATATTTGGGCATTTTTCCGAGGGCCTCGCGCGTCGCCAAGGGTTTTTCCCAAGCAGGTCTGAAATCCCGCTGTTCACACCTTACTTTATCTTATGTTCTAAAATTAATTACGATACTACATATGTATGTTGTATTGTGAAATTAAAACATCGATCATGTTATTTTTTATACTTAAAATAGTGTTAGAACGTCGTACACATTTATAGTAAACTAATGTAGCTCTGTCTTATTATAATAAACAATATAATAATAATTTTCTGACATTTATTAAGAATAATCAGTTTCGACATTTATGAATTTTTGTTTTTGCAATGGTATTATAGTAAAATATTTTCGAACGTGTACTATTATAAAACATATCTGCAATTCTAAAGAATATAATTCTACGATTATTAATTATTTAATTCATTACTAAGCTAGTTTAAGAAAAGTATAATCTTAAAAACGCGACAAACTAATTAACCGAAAGTGATTATCACCTGTTAATGTATCTTTTTTATTAATCATCGTAATTATTTTTTGTTGCAGGTAAGTGCGATTCTGCGTTTTACATGGAACCAAATTTCACGAAGGTATGTGCACGCACGATGAAGAAGCTTTAAGGGTAATTCTGTAGGGGAAACAATGAAATCCCTAGTAGGATTGGAGGGTTAGTAGCACACAGGGGTTGCAGGGTTCGCTCGAGGACCAAAACACAAGTGGCTTTCCCTCTTTCTCTTTCCTCGGCTTCTTTCTACGGTTCTTTACTTCACGAGCCGAGACGATTAGGCTGCATGCGTACACTTCACTTGGAATTTTCATCCCTTTGTCTACTCTCGAGGGTGTCTCTCCTCGACTTTGCTTATCATTAATCCCTTACACTTTCCAGACCGAGAGCTTATTTTGTCCCTCGCCTCGTATTCTTCCCTCGGTCTGTTGTCCATTTTCTCGCATCTCGGTCCAGCGAAAGTTATATCGAATTTGTTAATCCAAAAAGTACGAGGAACGAATCAAAAGTTGCGTTTTGTTTTTTTAACAGCTGTTTCAATATTCGGGCAACATTGGAATTGAAATCATTTTTACAGGAAAACAGGAATGCACAGAAAATAGGGGGACTATCAAAAATATGAAAATTTTATTTTTCCTAATTTTGATAATCCAGGACTCTGGTACCTCGCATTGCTTACATTTTAATGAAATTTTCAAATATAGTACATTTGTGATAATAATTAAATATAGAACATATGTTGAAAAATGAAAATAAGCAGTCAAGATCACGCGCGACTCGTGCTGCATTCTTGGTATTTACATAGGCTGGATTTCAGCACTTCAAGATCGAGAAAGAAAGAGAATTACAAAAGTGCAATAATTTTCGTAACTAACACTGTGAAAAGACAGATGTACAACTAATATTATATAACTATAATTCCACATAATTAAAATATATAGGCACAGTAGCGGACATAAGTTTAAGACGAGTAGACATTACAGAACCATGGTTTATATATATTGTTTACACATTCATTTTAATCGTTAATAGAGTAGGGTAGTACTTTTAGCATTAAACTATTGGGAATGGGGTTTTATATTGCTAAATGAAATGAGCTCTTATTTGTGAAATGATACTTTGATAATTTATTAATACTTTTATATAGCACGAGGAAGGGCAATTTTGACCGCACCTAGCGAGTTTTGTCACAAGACTAGCAGAACGCAGTTGTCGAAATTCTTACAACCCCGTCCGGGTCCTTCAGCCCCTTTTGTTCTGTTTCTCGATGTTTTCGAACTTTCTAAAATGCCAAATGTGGCTTAGCTTCTTGGAAGAAGCCCTTGAGAAAGTACGTTAAGAGAAAACTGGTTTATGGTTAATCTTTGCTTCGTAGTATTTCTGTATTCAATGTCCAACAATTTTTTATCTCGATTTCCCAAAGTCATCCGAAACGTTGAGCTCACGTTCACGCGTTTACTGCGGTAGTGTGCGTAGTGGAGGTGGATGTTCTCGAGAACTCCCGTCCTCAGCCTGGCATTATAGGTCTTAACGAGTTGACGGAAGCCAGTCGAATTAAAGATCTTCAGAAAGAAAAGTCTTCTTCACCACGTCTATTTTTTTTTGTACCTTGTGCCTACTATACGTACTTGATTAGTTTTCGTGGTTCACGATATCCAGTTCCGTAGAAACAAATATTGGAAGCACGGTCTGGTTATTCCCCGGTCCAAATAGATATGCGTTCCATTCAAAACAGTTCTCGTTGAACATTAGAACGACCCACTGGTTCCTGGAGCCGAGGTGAATACGGTATTAGAGGAGGGTTAGCTCCGGTTAGGGCTTCTGCGACCCATGATCCGGCGTCTTAGGCACCTGGCAGGCTCTCGAACATTGTGGTTACACGTGGCACAGTGTAATGACCCTCCTACACGTTGCACGCCGGGACACCGTTGGTCCAAGTCAATTCACGCTTGGAACAAGTTAATGATAAGCCAGATTGCAATGATCGGACAACTATTCAGAGGCCGTGGTCGAGGATATTAGCGGTACATTTACTGCGGCGTTTCTGCGTCACGCTACTTCAGCGCGTTTGCTTTCCTCGGCAATTTGGGTGGTCGATGTTTTAACGCGATGGGTGGCTTGAAATACGGGAAAAACTTTCTTATTATTTCCCTTTTCTTATGTTGAATAATAATACCGGTGATATTGTTTAATTGAATTGATCCAACTTTGAAAATATAACTGAAAATTTGTTTAATTATATAATATTTGAGTTCAAGAAAAGTTTTAATTGTACATTTCTGTAAATCTTAGTGGAATGTTCTTTTTTTTTATATCTGGATTTCGTCCACTTTTTAAATGTGATTTGTAATTTTTCTTTTTTAATTTTGGTTGTGTATTTAATTAATTATTAAGTATACTCTTTTCATTGTTTCTTTGAGATAAAATAAAAATTCTTTCCTTTCCTTATAAATAAAAATTATTCCTTAAAATAAAATATAATAAATGATAAGATTTTTCGTTCTTTTGGATGAAAGGTTATAGTGAGTAAATTTAAAATGTTAAAAGGATCCCGAATTAACTTGGTGTATTTAAAAGATCAGATGAAGCGTGTACATTACAAAAATAAGCTTACAATTAATATAAAATACAATATGGTATAAAATAATACACAGAGACAGCACAAACATAAAACGAAAAATATAATTGGAATTTGATTTCACTCAGTCAGGACTGTCCCGTAGATCGCTGCTAACAATTTATTTATTTAACTATTCTCTCTTATATTCTTCTCGTGTTCTCTAAAAGCAAAAAGATATCGAAGCGCCACGAGGTACAGACTTTCATAAATATGAAACACGATGCAATTCCGTTCCGCATATTTTGTGTGGCGGGTTCCACGGGTCTTCCATCAACGTGGGCTCGAAGCAGTAGTGCTAATAGAAATTCATTGAAACATACATAAACGTTTATATTCGGCGAAGCGTACAGTATTTTGCAAAAGTGTCGAGCAACCGACCACAAAAACGTTTTCACGTTTAATAGATGAATTTAAAGATGACTACGATTATTTTAATTCCTTCGTCGGTCTTTGAAAAGCATTTAACTTGAAGAATTATACATACAAATACAGTATACTGTATAACTTTTGTTAATTCACAATTAGTAAGGTGAGGACTTATTATAAAGTGTATTTTTAGTTCTTTTGTTAAAAAAAAAATGCAATTTATGTATATAGTTTCTAAATGAAGTAATAAGTATAATTTGCAATGTCAAAGTATTTTACTTTTTTCAAGTATCCATAAATATTTAAACAATTCTGTGGATTCCTATGGATCATACCTTACCATACCGTATACGTGACAAAATGGCTGCCGTATTAGTTATAGGTTAACTCAGAAGGGATTTAGAAAATTTATCGTTATAAATCGGTCGGGTTATATCCTGCAAATAAATATACTCTGCACAAATCTACAGAGTTACGGTCTTTTAGTATAGATTGATTACCTATGGTCTGAAAAAGAGTTAACTTTTGCACAATACTGTACATACACAGTACATGTATCGGAAATTTCGATTCTCTTAGAACCTAATCTCTTCCTCAATGCTGGGTTACTCAATAATCAGAATAAGCACGTGTTTAAGGTATCAGGGAATAGAAAGTACTACAGAAATTCTGATTTTTTTTAAAATCTTTTATGTGAATTACTAACACTGTGCTAAAGTTTTGTATACCACATGTGTGTGCGGAGGAAAATAAAGCGGAAGCATGCAGAAACAAATACTTTTCATCTCACTATAAGTTTTGCTTCATTTCAAAAAATAAAATTTTGTTTGATGGAATTGTTTGAGAAACTATGCGTATCATTGAAGTAAACATCCTGTATTAGGGAATCTTTAAATCTTTCAAATGCTTAGGGCCTACATTGTTCTTCCCGACTCGTCTCTTACACCTATAATAAAATTTTGAAAAGAAGTACAATTTGATGCCAGTCTGTGACAAAAATAATTGGTAAACGGTGGTTCTTCGTTCTTTACCCATAATGCGAATTTCTCGCCGTTCTGTGTAATCGTATATCGAGTAGCCGATGATTTGTGGATCGGAGTGTACGCGAGGCGATCGTGACACCAGGCGGATCTGCATCGAAGATAACGCGGGTGAAGAAGATGCGTGATGGAAACGGCAATGAATCGTGGAATGCGCGTCCGGATAATAAAATTACCCCCCTCTATCCATCTCTCTCTCTCACACTCACTCATTCGCTCACTTTTATTTTCACTCTCTCATTCTCTCTCACTTACTCACTCACTCTCATTCTCTCTCACTTACTCACTCACTCTCATTCTCTCTCACTTACTCACTCACTCTCATTCTCACTCTCTCATTCTCTCTCACTCACTCACTCACTCTCACTCACTCACTCACTCTCACTCTCACTCTCACTCTCATTCTCTCTCACTCTCATTCTCTCTCACTCTCATTCTCTCTCACTCTCATTCTCTCTCACTCACTCTCACTCTCACTCTCTCTCTCTCTCTCTCTCATTCACTCACTCACTCACTCTCACTCCCACTCTCTCATTCTCTCTCACTTACTAACACACTCACTCTCACTCTCACTCTCACTCTCACTCTCTCATTCTTTCTCATTCACTCACTCACTTACTCACTTACTCTCACTTCCACTCTCACTCTTTCATTCTCTCTCACTCACTCACTCACTCACTCTCACTCTCTCATTTTCTCTCTCTCTCTCTCTCTCTCTCTCGCCCCGTCTGCCTCTGCATGCAATAATATCGATAATAAAATCTCGTTTGCGGCCGTGTGCGTGTGCTCGCACTCATCGTGCGCGAGTCGCGAGCGGAAACCCCGTCGATTTATGTTTCTCGTTGAACCGGCAATTACCGGCAGTTAGTAACGCTCCATTGTCGGGGATCGATGAAAATCGTGCAACGATATGCGTCGTTGCGCGTTACGTTCGTTTCCAATGTTACCGGCGGCCGTTCTTGATTACGAATTAGGCGGTCTCATTTTGAGTTCCGGTTCGAAAATCAGCGTTCTCGTTGCTATTTTTTATTTTTTTTGCACATTTTCAGTCGATCTCGGTGATCTTTATGGTCGGAAGTGTGTTTATTCTTGGGGAAAAAATTACAATTGTTTCGTTGTTTCTGTATTCGATTTGGAAACTGTTGTTCGGTAATTGAAATAAGCAGATATGGTATAAACAAATATTATACATAGTTGTATGCTAGCAGATGCATTATACATCAAGTATATATTAAGTATATATTAATAATAAATGTGTATATACTAATGTAATACGATGAGTAAACTTAATGTAAAAATACTAGTAAGAAATAAATTTAACACGTTCCGTGCCACGTGGGGCGTATACGCCCCACTCAGAATTTCCCATTTAAGCCATTGGATGGGTATTCTCATTATAAAGTGAAGAATTTAAAAAGAATTTTAATTATGGTTTTGTACTATTGAAAAAAATGCAAGCCGTACGTAGGTCAAAAACATTATTATTTAATCATAAAAGTGTGGGTCGTATACGCCTCACGCGGTCTGAAAGGAGATTCTTCAAAAAATGGTCCGACACAGAACGTGTTAATAACAATGATTGATGTAACACGGATATATCATAATGTTGACCTATTTAAAATTTATTTTATGTTATTCCCTGTACGTAATATGTTACATACAGGTTATGAGAAACTTTTTTCAGTTACATTTGTAACATTTTCCATGCGACGACCTATAACTTCAAATTGTATGATAATAAAATAAAAATTTTCCCACCGATACGCATATTTATCGCGCTCATTCGAACGAGATTCGCGGCGTGTCGTCTGTACAAAAGTATTCTCCGACAATTTATTTTATTCTTTTTTACTTTTTCGCAGAGAGTAATTTGTCGAAGCGCAGACACAAAAGCAAAGCGGCGCATAAAAACGACACTTTTGTGTAGTATAATTAAATCGGATAAAATTGAACGTCGAGTAATCCTTGGGACCGTTTCCCCGGTTCCGGGAACGAGCCGAAAGTTTTAATCAGCACAAAAATACGTGCAAAAGGATTTTTATTTCAAACCCGTGCCCCGTCCGCGCTTTGTTGCGATATCGTTTAATCACATTCACGATTTTCACAAAGTGTCGTTCCAACTTCTCTCTGTACGTACGTGTGTACAGGCTACAAAAAAAAAAAAAAAAAAAAAATGAGAAAAAAATGAAAAAACAGGGAAGAAAAAACGAGCACCAAGAGGGAAACGAGGATAATAACAAGCGGCGTGCGCGCGACAGTGGAACGAAAACAAAAATTTAACGAGAAACCTGCAAAATGGCCGCTCGACTGATTTAGATTTCCCCGATCGAAATCAATGGCTAACAAAAGTATTCGAACGGAAGTGTAAAATCTAGTATCCTACATTCACATTTTCCTACAATCGTAACCAGTCAATTGCATTCCTACATTAATATTTGTAGAATAATATGATTCTTAATAATAAAGTTCTTAATATTATTTATTATTATTAATATGAATAATGGCAAAAATATAAAGTATACAATAAATTCTAATTCAACCCTGCCACGCAACTCTATGTTTAATCCTCAGCTCTTTTTACGACTCTACAACTTGATTTTCTATACAACACTGGTCCCTTTTCTTTTTTGAGGAAACCCTTAAGGCCTTTTCCTTTTCCCACTACACGCTCGCTAGACATTGCTGATCTATCAGTGAATTGTCTGTCACCAACAATTTTTACTGATGGGTCTGGTTTTCGTTTAGTCGACCCATACTTTCACTTTTCTGGTCTTTAAAACTACAGTACTATATGTATATTATGTACCATTACACTTCCGTTTGAATACTTTTGTTGACCACTGTACATTAGCTCCAAAAAGTATTCGTACAATGTATTATAAGGAAATTCATCTACTTCTGAAATTCTGATTTCAATGAAACCTTATGTGTGTACAGAGCATGTTGTGTCCTGTGTGGAGCAATTTTTTTGGCGGCACAATATCTTTTAAGGGGGCTGATAACGAATCTCAAAGTTTCAACGATTTTTCATGCTTTGAATACAAGCTTTCCTGTGTTCTTTTTTTATGGCTGGGCGATAGAGTATTAAAAATTAAACATTTTCTATTTGAAAAGTACCATTACAAAGATATCTTTTAAAAATGAGAGAAAACTCAGAAACTTCAACGCTGGTTTCACCCCTTTAAAATGGCATTTAGATGAAAAGAGATTAATTCATACGTATACCATTACGATTTACATACCCACAAAGTTTTATTAAATGCTTCTATCAGACTCAGAATTTCAGGGTTAAACGAATTTATTTGTGACATAGCGTACGAATACTTTTTGGAGCCACTGTATTTCAACGGCTAACCGAGATCAGTTTCGATCGCGATCCCGATCGTGTCCGTGTTATGTCGCGGTTTGCTCGCATCGAACGTCGGTTAATTTAAAATTCGCCATTCTAACGGCGCCGCGATAATTATCAATTAATTGGAACAACGCCGATAAACTCACGATAGGGGGCAACACGCGATTCGCGCAAGCCGCTCCCGTAGCCGTGTTACAATTAATTGCTGATTAACGGACAACAATTGGCGCGGAGGGGGGGGATGGAAAGGGGCTGGGTGATCGGACATCGATCCGTATAATTCTATCGAAATCCGTTCATTATCTTCGTTGCTTCGCTGCGTCGCGTTCGACACTCGAAATCATGAGCGGAGCAGAGAGGAGAGCTGGCTGTGCCGGTTAATTACTATCCGATTGATTTACTCAAGCCCTGGCTTCGCGATACATCTTGTTAATGAGAACCCAGTGAGGATTCTGCGAACAGATGTTCCGCGAAGATCGATCCTATTAATTGCGAGTTTTTCAATTATCCTGTCCTATTAATTATGAACTTCTTTTTTCTTCTTTTATTTTATCTTCGTTTGTTTTTTTCTTGATACTGTTAGCTGTTATTCGAATTTTAATGTTAACACTAGATTTACGAACATTTCTTGTATTATAAATCTGTTACTAATATTCATATATTAAGGGATAGGTATACATCGAAAAGAATTTGAAAGTACAGAACTGAGAGGGAAATAGATTTGGATCGAGTTTTAATGTTAACGCTAGATTTACGGACATTTTTTGTATCATATGTATATTTCTAATATTCATATATTAAGGGATAGGTATACATCGAATAGAATTTGAAAGTACAGAACTGAGAGAGAAATAGATTTGGATCGAGCTTTAATGTTGGCACTAGATTTACGGACATTTCTTGTATTATAAATCTGTTACTAATATTCATATATTAGGGGGTAGGTATACATCGAAAAGAATTTGAATGTACAGAACTGAGAGGGAAATAGATTTGGGTATATTTGTATCGCTCCATCAATAAAACTCAGCAAAAATTGCTAGGAATAATAGTAATTGTTTTTGCAAATTTTACTCATGAAGTCCAAAACCTGTCAAATTGGCGGATCCTGTAAACCTAGTGTTAAGAAATAGTTGAATACATTAAAGAGAATTTAATATTGCAGAACTGAGAGAGAAATAGATTTGGGTATATTTGTATCGTCTGATCAATAAAACTCAGCAGAAATTACTAGGGATAATAATAATTATTCTTGCAAATTTTACTGATGAAGTCCGAAACCCGTCAAATTGACGGATCCTGCAAACCTAGTGTTAAGAAATAGGTGAATACATTAAACAGAATTTAAAATTGCAGATCTGAGAGAGAAATAGATTTGAGTATATTTGTATCGCTCCATCAATAAAACTCAGCAGAAATTACTAGGGATAATAATAATTATTCTTGCAAATTTTACTCATGAAGTTTGAAACCCGTCAAATTGATGTGTAAGCTTAACTCTCTTCGTCTTAAATTCTTGTGCTCTTCTCTTATTCGCTCTTGAATCAGCTGCTTCATTATCCTTTTTTCTTTCACATTTAGAAGCTGATTCTCAGTCAGTAAAGAGATAGCTCGCATTTTCTGCTTTCTTACGCGATCCATTATTCAGTTCACCTTGCTCCCGCCGGATGCCTATCTTATTTTCACTGCCTCGGTGATACAGCTGAATGTTTGCAAACAGTTGAATAAGTTGTTCCGTTGCCTCCCGAGTTTCTTTTATGGAATTATGTTCGCTTGTTCGATATAAGTATAGAAATATTTTAAGCAATAAGAAAGCAAAAGTAAAAAATGAAAGAAATGTATCAGACGTTAAAAACGTCGGGTATGATGTGGAAATACTTTGTGGATAATTTGAAGAGGTATTGTAAGTAATAGATGAAAATAACTAAAAATGATGAAATTAATTAATCTAACTATAATTGTGTGCAAAACAATTTAGAAGAAGTGTTCGTATTTTATATTTGGAGAAACAAATTTTGATCAACTAACTTACTGTCAGATTTGTTTCACATAAGCCAAAACTTGAAGCTAAAGCAATAATTCTACAATATTTCGTTTTTTATCAACACCATAGACTTATAAATTGTTTAAAAATCTATTTCTGGATGCATTCATTCGAATCAAAAATAAAATAGACAATTACGTTATATAATAACTAAATAATAGAATAATTAACGAAAAAGTGAATTATTTATTCCATTACTCGTTCAACTATTTATATCATTAATTACTCATTTGTCTATTTATTTTAAAGGTAATGTAATTCGATATCGTTTGTCCAAACTCTTTTTTTAATGTATCGGTTTTACTTTGTATAATAACTAGATAATAGAATAATTAACGTACAAGTCCGTTACTTATTCCATTACTCGTTCAACTATTTATTTCATTAATTATTCATCTGCCTATTTATTTTGAAAGTAATGTATTTCGATATCGTTTGTCCAAACCCTTGTGTTTTTCAATGCACGTGTTGCAGAATTCAATAAAAACGTTCCCCTTTCGCGTGATTCTCTTGTTTTTCGAGTGTGCGACTCGAAATCCGTTGGAATCGTGCACAGTCCTCTTACAACGGCGAAACAAAAATCCGAAATCCGATGGAGGCAAGCTGAGAGAGAAAAAAAAAAGGGAGAAAAATTCCTGACTGAATAAAAGCAGTATCCAGAGGAGATGAGACGGTCTTCTGGATTCTCTTCGACGCCTCGAAGTGAAGCTTATAAAAACACCGTAGACGTTTGCTTTTGTCCTGGCGTTGCCTCCGGCCTCACTCGAGAACGATGAATAATAAAAGCACTTCGCCGCATTACGTGCAAGCTCTCGTCTCTCTTTCTCCGTGTGTTTCTCCATTCTGCTCCTTTTCGCCTCGTAACAACGGGATTCGATCGAATTTACATAATTTTGGATCAGCGTTTTCACCCTTCGCGAACGTAGATTTTTGGTGGAAACGGTGCTGGTTATCATCTCGGTGGCATATTCGTTGCTTGATCGAACTTACGTTTTGATGGTGGTTATTGCATGAGTGTTAGCGAAAATTTAAATACGTAAATTGGAAATTTTAACCCTTTGGCTGATGTGGGGTGTGTATGCGTCTTACAAAAGCTACTAGCGTGGATTATGGACGAGTATATGCGTCTCTGGCGAAAGCTACTCGTGTGAATTATGGACGAATATATGCGTCTCTAGCGAAAGTTACTCGAGTGAACCATGGGCGTGTATATGCATCTCTGGCGAAAGTTATTCGCGTGAACTATGGACGAGTATATGCGTCTCTAGTGAAAGTTATTCCTGCGTACTATGGGCGTGTATATGCGTCTCTGGCGAAAGTTACTTGCGCGAATTATGGACGAATATATGCGCCTCTAGCGAAAGTTACTCGCGTGAACTATGGGCGCGTATATGCGTCTCTGGCAAAAGTTATTCGCGTGAACTATGGACGAATATATGCGTCTCTAGTGAAAGTTACTCCTGCGAATTATGGGCGTGTATATGCATCTCTGGCGAAAGTTATTCGCGTGAACTACGGATGCGTATATGCGTCTCTGGCGAAAGTTACGTGGATTATAGATGCTTATATACGTTTGTCAATTTTTCCTTGCTCCCATTTAGAGCAAAACAATTGCTAATAGAGTGCCGTCCATGCAGAGCACTTCGATCGGGAATATTTACCACTCAAAGGGTTAAAAGGACATTTAAGTCCACAAGACCGTCTGGTCGCAAGCAATACTCTATCTTTACGAAAGATATTAAGATATACAGCTGACAGTTCTAAGTAGTCCTCCTTTCTAAAAAGCTATGAATTCCGGAACGTAACAACCCCTAAATCACCCTCCACGTTACGAAAAAACGTTCACGGCTACTCGTTTGATCCCGCTGGACTAATTTCGCCCGACGGTGGTCTCTTAGAGTCAAGTTTTAATTATATCGACGCAGTTGGCCGGGCATACACAGGGGCGGGTCGCGATTACTTGGATACAGGAGAGGGAGAGACAGAGAGAGAGAGAGAGAGAGAGAGAGAGAGAGAGACGGCACGGACGAGACATGATTGGAAACTGCGGTCCGCCATTGTGATCCCATTTACGTGGTATTAGTACGGTGTCAGGCTGCAACGGCGTGCGAAATTAATCTCGGCCGGCGACAGAAACGGCGCTCCTCTGTGTCCGTGGGGACAATCTCTGCTCCTACCGGCTGTAACAATGCGCCACAGGTTACCAGCAGTTTGGAATCCCGCTATGAATTCCCGCCCCCGCACCGGATTAGATTTGTAGCAGCAACGAACGCGCGCGTAGCCGCTTCCGCGCGACCCTTCTCCGTTCACACACGGAGACATTCTGATTTTTCAAATACCGCCAACCCCCAGACCTGTCCACCGAAGCTTTCGTCGGGTTTGGAAATCCGCCGGAAATACTCCCCTCTCGACACCTCTGCGTGCTTTCATATTAACACGCCCGTTCTTCCATCGTTCTTCCGTTTTTTTTTTTCGGTTTCTGACACGTGTGCTGCGTTAGTCAGTTACATTATTTGCGAAATCTGGGGTCTGTGTTGGGGTATACCAAAAATTTCTACAGCTTTCGAATCTGTATGTCAGTGGTTCCTAACTTTTTGGGGACGCAGAATATACTTTTGATTATAGGAAGAGTGTATGGAATACTAAATTATAAAAATGGTCAGGATGTTACATGAATGTGATAAGAAGAGAAAGCGATAGTTAATTATGTGGTATTTGTGAAAATTGCGGTGGCTAAAATAAGTTTCTGTAAATCTGTGGGCGTATAACAGATCACACCTTCTGTCCAAAGAATCTTTAAAAAATAATTGTTTATCCAAAATAACGAAGAATTCTAAAGTAGTAACTGACGTCAGAAAATTGATGTCATTCAGTACCATTGGCAAGTAAATTCTGTGAAAGATCAAAATAATTGTTTGTCCAAAATAACGAAGAATTCTAAAGTAATAACTGATGTCAGAAAATTGATGTTATTCAGTACCATTGGCAAGTAAATTCTGTGAAAGATCAAAATAATTGTTTGTCCAAAATAACGAAGAATTCTAAAGTTGCAACTGACGTCAGAAAATTGATGCCATTCAGTACCATTGGCAAGTAAATTCTGTGAAAAATCAAAATAATTGTTTATCCAAAATAACGAAGAATTCTAAAGTAATAACTGACGTCAGAAAATTGATGTTATTCAGAACCATTGGCAAGTAAATTCTGCGAAGGATCAAAATAATTGTTTATCCAAAATAACGAAGAATTCTAAAGTAATAACTGACGTCAGAAAATTGATGTTATTCAGTATCATTGGCAAATAAATTCTGCGAAAGATCAAAATAATTGTTTATCCAAAATAACGAAGAATTCTAAAGTAATAACTGACGTCAGAAAATTGATGTTATTCAGTATCATTGGCAAATAAATTCTGCGAAAGATCAAAATAATTGTTTATCCAAAATAACGAAGAATTCTAAAGCAATAACTGACGTCAGAAAATTAATGTCATTCAGTACCATTGGCAAGAAAAAAATTTTGTGAAAGATCAAAAAAATTGTTTGTCCAAAATAACGAAGAATTCTAAAGTAATAACTGATTCAGAACCATTGACAAGTAAATTCTGCGAAGGATCAAAAGAATTTACTGAATGGTACCAATGGTACTGAATGGCATCAATTTTCTGACGGCAATTATTACCTTAGAATTCTTCGTTATTTTGGATGAACAGTTATATTTTGTTATTGTTTACAGAACGTAAACTAAACGCGAGTAAACGTGAAGTCAATGTCGGTGATCCGATCAGTTCCCTTTTCGTCGTCGACAAATATCGTTGAGCTGGGAGAAGATCCCGGACGAGGAAAGTTGAACACGGCCGAGACGGTCGCGGCAACGACAGCGAACTGCTCTTCAATAAGATTCCACGGATACGCGGCGAGGAGGAGCGGAAACGATTTGCCTGGCAGGCAGAACTCCCTTTCCACGTCAGGAAAATCGATTACCAGTCTTTCTTCTCCTCCTCGGCCTATTTCAAGCCTGTTCCCCTACGGATAGATCGGCATCGAGGTCTGTCGCATAAATAGATAAGGTATCGATAGGTTATTCGCCGTTGTGCACGAGAGAGGGACGCCGGGAAACTAAAACTTGCCTCTGCACTGTGTAACAAAACACTGTCGCATAACAAATTGGTTTCTTTCCATGAACAGAATGAAATTGGAGTTATACAAGGTACAAATATAGTTATTCGTGCATCGTGATCGATAAAAATCGATAAATCGTTATTAGTATTTTAAACGAAACATTTTAGTTTATAATTTTGAATGATCGGGTTATTTTGCATTTCTGATTTTACGTTTAAAAATATATAAATGTTATACGGATAATCTGTTCTATGTAATCAGTCAGACATGTTCTGACTGACTGATTGATTCATCATCGTAGAGCATCTTTTTTCCTGTGGAGGAAATTTTCAAAAGATACCTCACCAACTTCGGGGGGATGTGTGGCGAGGTTATGTGGGATTTTTACCCACTACAACCTCCACGGAGGCCTACATTTGAATATTTGGGAGGAGTACTGGGAACTCTGGAAGGACACTTCCGGCGCATCATTGTAGAGCCTGAACTACTGAAGCTAGAAACATGAAATTTGGACAATGGGTTTCTTTTATGACGTAGACCCCCACTAAGGAAGAATTAAAGGGATTAAATAGGGATTGAAAGGTTGTTTGAAAATCCACCGATTTTGAAGCAAGCACTATAAAAATTAGTAAGTGTTTAACTTTCTGGTTAAAATTAAAGTTAAGAACTTGCAAAATTGGATATCTTTTGAAAATAGTTAAAATTGAAATTAAAGTACTTCCGAGCGGGCAAATCCGCGGGCAATAGTTAGTATATTATAAAGGATTCTTGAAAGAATAAAATCTTAATATTATTACCTATCGCTTGATAATAATGAACTGTTATTTTTAGAATCAGATGCACTTAAATTCTTCTCGAAATCGTATCGAAGTATCCGTATATAATTGTATCAGTTTGTATCGAAGGTTATTGTTAAAGTAATGAAATTACCGAGCAAAATATCAGTTTATGCCGAAAGTAATTGCCCAACTTGCAATCTGATATATTCTCCGGCATGTCTTGGAAGATTACAAGGTGTCCGTTGCACAAACCCGACCTATGCAATTATAACCGGTTGCAATCTGCCGAACGCCGGACAATTTCCTCTTTTACGACATGTCTTAGTATCTGTTAAACGTTCCGCGCGGCATAAAACACTTCTGCGTATCTACGATTTCACCGTGCGCCATAACCCTTTCGATTTTTATAGTACCTAGAATCGTTACCGCGATCGTAAAAGAATGGTAACGTGTCCCGGGAAGGCCGCAGATGTAACGGGAGCTCTTCCGTATGTCGCTTTCAAACTGTTATAGAAACGCTTTTGGTTTGGCAAATCGATACGGTTTTAATTAAGTAAATAAAAAATTAAATATATAACTGGTCGCAACATAATTCTCAACTCTGGATACGACTCTGCAACTCGGCTGTTCGTTCAACTTTCATGACTCTTGGTCCAACCCTGGTCCCTTTTTTCTTCAACTCTCATGACTATCAGCCCAAACCTGGTCCCTTTTTTCTTCAACTCCCATAACTCTCGGTCCAACTCTGAAACTCGGTTCTTTGTTCAACTCTGGTCCCTTTTTCCTTCAACTTTCATGACTCTCAGTCCAACTTTGCAGCTTAGCTCTTTGTTCAACTCTAGTCTTTTTTTCCTTCAACTTTCATGAGTCTCTATCCAACTCTGCAACTGGGCTCTTCGTTCAACTCTGGTCCTTTTTTCCTTTAACTCTCATAATTATCGATCAACTTTGGTCCCTTTTTTCTTCAACTCTCATGACTATCAGTGCAACTCTGGTCCCTTTTTCTTTTAACTCTCATAATTATCGACTCAACTTTGGTCCCTTTTTTCTTCAACTCTCATGACTATCAGTGCAACTCTGGTCCCTTTTTCTTTTAACTCTCATAATTATCGACTCAACTTTGGTCCCTTTTTTCTTCAACTCTCATGACTATCAGTGCAACTCTGGTCCCTTTTTCTTTTAACTCTCATAATTATCGACTCAACTTTGGTCCCTTTTTTCTTCAACTCTCATGACTGTCAGTCCAACTCTGGTCCCTTTTTCCTTCAACTCTCATGACTCTTGGCCCAACTTTGGTCCCTTTTTCTTTCAAGAAAACCCTTCTAGGCCTTCCCACCACGCATTCACCAAAACATTATCAACCCATCTATGGATTATTTTTTCCCATGGGCTTGGTTTTCACTAAATCGATCCTCACTTTTACTTTCAGTGTTATCTTCCAGCTGCGTTCCTTAAAACTGCGTTCCCTTAAACACTCTAAAACTGCAATACAACAATAGTGTTAGGCAAAGTAGGCTTATAGAGACTAGAACCAATCAGACCAGCATTCTTTTCGCTAGCCAACTTTTCGCAGACCCACAGTAATTCAACTTTCACAGTAGTTTTTCACGACGCGTCTCATTCACTCTCCTCGTCTCGCGATCTATCAGTAATTATGACAGTTTTTTCCAATAGTACATTACAGCCGAAAATGCAAGCGAGATCAGGCGGTCCTATCTCCACTTAGACGAACTTGGACCCCTAGTTCTTCCAGATGCAATCTTTCCAGCTCTACGTTGTTCTTCATGAAAGGGTTAAACTGTTTGGCGAAACTGCTTCGAGTTTCTCGAAGGGCGCGTGTGAATTAAAGAGGCGAGTTGAGCGCCACTACGACGACATTCCATGCCGCTGTTAGCCCCATCGTGTGCATCCATGGTGCCCCGTGCACGTGCAACGAGGATCTCGTGTATGCAAGTGCGCGAGCATAAATACGTGGACGCATAAATGGATGTATATCTATCGCGTTCACGTTGTTCGTATTCTGCGTTTTCGCGCTGATGAAGCTTGAAATATGTGGTATTTCTCGCACGAAGCACTATTTCGACGCCCGGCCTCCGCTTAATAGATTCTGCGCCAATTTAGAATTATTCGTGACCGTCGTTGCACGTGTTCAATGTGCAAGAACTTAGAAATGATTATTACGAGGGAGCTGATTCTCTGTATCTTCTTATTTATTTTTGTATTCGTGTTAAATTATACAAATTGATTTTTTTTTTTAAGTGAAATTTGCTGTTGACTGACAATTTCATGTTGAACTTTTTTTTTTAAGTAAAATTTGCTGTTGGCTGACAATTTCATGTTGAATTTTTTTTTAAGTAAAATGTAACCTTTACTGAAATAATTTTATATTAAACACTTGACAAATGATTATAATATTAAGTATTTACCCAATTAAATAATCATATCGTAATACTATTATAATTTAATACTTATCGATTAATGAAAAGGAATCTTCTTTATCACTGTAAGAAAAATTTGTTAGGTATTCCTTAATTAATATTTTTCTACTTATTGATCGGTATTTTTCGCAAATTACTCTCTTGTTTTGTTCGCTACATTTATTTAATCACACATGCCTGATTAAATATTGATTAAAATTTCTGCCACATAAATTCTACGAATAAAGCTGTGCTTATTGAAATCTGTAATTAGGTATAAATCATATGCAATCGGTTTATTTTTCGTTATATCAATCTGCACATGGGATAATTTTGATCGTGTTTACAATGATACTGCTACGATCGTCCGCAATATAATTTATGCATCCGTTGTACAGGTATAAATGTGCAACAAAATTCATAAGAATCTGTATAACACATAAATTGATCCCCGCAAAACTCGGTTAATTTCGAAACGCGAAATGTTCCGAAATAATTTAACGAAGCTAATCGTTGAAGCTGCATCAATTGCGTTTTCGTATCTCTGTAACAGATTTTCGTGAAATTTACGAACTTTAGTACTTGTAATAATTTCCTGAACAATTTCTGGTGCGTTTAATTAAATTCATGTCAGCTAGTTAAAAGTTTAAGGGGTATTTTATTCCTTACTATAGAGAGGAGTATTGTATATGTGTATAAATCAAATATGGATTGATTTATTAATGCTTCATATTCGATTGGATAGTAAATTGTTTATCCAAGATTATAATCAAACATTTTCTGTTCAGTGTGGAGGGATATTAGTGTTTCAGTAAATAATATGGTAAATTAATGGCCTGATTTAATTAACGTTGAATTAACAGAGGAAAGCCATTGATGCTCTTATTTGCTTAAGTAATCCACTAGTGAAACCACTGTAGTGGATGTTCTTGATTTGAAGGCATCACTGCATTATTTAGTGTTGTGGAATATCCAAGTGTTTGATCATTTTCTATGAAAAACATGCATTTTTAGTAAATGAAAGGGTTGGATGTTGAAAAATGAGATAATTTTCTATGAAAAACATGCATTTTTAGTAAATGAAAGTATTAGATGTTGAAAAATGGAATTGCTTAAAAGTTATACAATAATGTAGAAATAATGCAAAATCTGATTAAATGTTTTTAAATATTTCTCACATTCAAATCGATTCCGATTCTCATTTCATAAATATGCTTACATATCCATTAAATATTCTTTATCTTAACGATTAAATATATTAGCTATATATGTTTAATCCCTTTGTCTCTCTCTCTCTCACCCCTCTCTTCTTCCCTCTTTCTTTCTCTCTCTCTCACACGCACTTTCTGTCTCTCACTCTCTCACTCTCTCTCTCTCTCTCTCTATGTTTCTTTCATTCTTTCTTTACACTTTTCACATTCCACCAACGATTGAACTTTGAATTTTCATACAAATTCAAACTTTTAACCCTTTGTACTCGAGAGGTAACTGTTAGTCGTCTAATAATACTAACTTCAAAAATTTTCAAAGTCGAAATATTTATTAAGATTCGCCTATATTAATTGTTCTTTAGCTTAGTTAAGTCGTATTAAAATTTACGTATATAACTATTTAATCTCCGGGTCTGATTAATAAACAAACTAATTAAATTCTAAAAATTTGCGAAGGTATCATTTGGCGACTGACAGTCGCCTCTCGAGCGCAAAGGGTTAAATAAAGATTTGCCAATCCCCCTCTAAATGTTATCACCTATAATTTGCTTTGAACATTTTGTACGCTCTGTATATATCAGATGCATCTTATACTTTTCTCACGCATTTAATATCTTCGTATGTCCATAAAAAGTTTGCGGTCTAATAATAATAAATATTTGGATAAAATCGGAGCGTCCGGTCGCAACAGTCGCCGGCAGTAGCGAGCAAAGATTTGTGTTGCCATTAAACTGCCATAGCAAATCAGCCGGCCGATAAATGGAATTCGAGCTGTCTCGAAAGAGATGAATAAGCATTGTTGTACAGAGCGAAATTAGCATTGGGCTCTTTGAACGCGTGCGCGCGTAGGCTTGCACAGGTGTATACGTGTATGCGTGTGCGTGTAAGTTCAAGGATAAATCATGCCTTCAAACCAGTTGTCTCTTATAATGGTTTCACAGTTTAACTCCCGCAACGACCTTGCAGCTGCTGCAAAACGGACAGCGAAGGATATATGCTTTAATTCACGAGTCCCTTGGGTCTTTCAGGGTCGAGAAAAATTATGCAAACTAAATTATTTCGTCTTCTATGCAGCACAAAAGGACTTACCTTCAAGAAGAATTCCGACAGAACAAAAGCGCTTAATGCACGACATTTTAAGATATATATTCAAAACATTTTAATGAAATTTTACTAACCGTATATTGTGATTTAACAGCTGATTAATTATTTTATACAAAATATATTAGGTTTACGCGAAAATTTCTATCGCGTTGTAAATTAATGTCATTAAACTGCGATTTATTTTAATTAAAATTCTTACAGATTACGTAAATATCTAGTGTAAAATTGTAAACCTGGGAATGGAAAGCATAGCTACATAAGTCTTTAAAGGTTTGATATGTTTAATGAAAGAAAAAGAACAATGTAGTCGAAATCGCGAATAAATATTCTGACACTAATAAATGCAGTAAAAAATAACTATGTATTCTCCACACAGATGATAGGAATTTATGCATAGATCTAATTAATGTACGCAGAATAAGAATTATTGGTCGATCAGAAGTAAGGAAAAGCTTAAGGCACGTTTCATAATAATTCAAGTTTAACAAGTTGCCGGCTCGTTTTCTTTTTGTTTCAGTATTTTTGTCTCACTGCCTACATACGTTTCGCGTTTCTTCATTTTCTGCCATTCAATCTTTTGCTTCATTTAACCTTCCTTGTGCACGACGTCGATAAATCATTCCAAAGGGGATGAAGTATCATACTGATGGTGTATCATTAATATTTCTACCCTATCGTATTAAACGTCGAGGCGTCATCGCTTGTCGGACGAAATATAATGAGATTTGCATAAAAATAAGTAACGAGTGCCATTACCTCGCGTGCACGGAAAAAGGTTCGTCGGACACGGAATAGCAAAATTTTAATTACGCCCGCGGGTAACGCGATTATTCACTTGTCGTCGATCAGACTTGACTATGGAGCGACACGCATATATTAATTCACTAGCTGTTGCCCGCGTTTATTTTTTTTTTCATAGTGCTTGGTTCAAAATCAGCGGGTTTTCAACGAAACTTTCATCCCTTATTTTACTCTTTTGGGTATTGATTTTCCAAAAACATTGAAACACGTATTTCTTTATTTCTTACCAAAAAGCTAAATACCAGTTTTCATAGTACTTGCTTCAAAATCGGTGGATTTTCAAACAAATTTTCATCCCTTATTTTATCTGCTTGAGGGTTAACTTTTAGAAAACGTTAAAACACGCATTTCTTAATTTCTTACCAAAAAGCTAAATACCAGTTTTCGTAGCGTTTGCTTCAAAATCGGTGGATTTTCAAACAAACTTTCATCCCTTATTTTATCCCCTTGAAGATTGATTTTTCAAAACGTTAAAACACGTATTTCTTTATTTCTAATCAAAAAGTTAAATCTCAGTTTTTATAGTACTTGCTTCAAAATCGGTGGACTTTTAAGCAAACTTTCATCCCTTATTTTATCCCCTTGAGGGTTAACTTTTAAAAAACGTTGAAACACGTATTTCTTAATTTCTAACCAAAAAGCTAATTACCAGTTTTCATAGTACTTGCTTCAAAATCGGCGGACTTTCAACCAAACTTTCATCCCTTATTTTATCCCCTTGAGGGTTAATTTTCCAAAACGTTAAAACACGTATTTCTTTATTTCTAATCAAAAAGTTAAATCTCAGTTTTCATAGTGCTTGCTTCGAAGTCGGCAGATTTGCAAGCAAACTTTCATCCCTTATTTTATCCCCTTTGTTTATGCCTCCCAAGTACCACCGGTATGCAGTGTTCTACTCCAAATATAATGAATAATATAAATATTGTAATTAAAATTATATTACTTCTGAAATGTATAAAGATCGTTTTGAATTACTTTAATATTATTATTTGTACGTCGTTGTAGCATTTAAAGTTTGACACTTAAAAGCTTGCAAGTCAAAATATGACAAGAATAAATTGAAGTTGCCAGTCAATATTCACACCAAAAAAGTAGTAGTGTTAAGGGTTAATCTGCTAAACGAATTTGATGTCGATGGAAACGAACTCAATACTCTCAATGAAAACATAGCGTCGACTAAACTCAATATCGGTTAAATCGTGTCGATGAAAAGGAGTCGTCGTCAGTACGAGGTTGATCCAGATAAAACGTATAAAACACATTATAATCGCTGCGTTGAAAGGACAAGAAGAAGCGTCTTGATGAACGGAATGCTAATGAAAACAGCAGCAACCCTTTCACAAGTAGCACAAGAAGCAGGAAAACGTTGATTCCTTTTTTTTTTTTACAGAGCAGCTAGCGTCCCTTTTGCGAAGCTTGGTCGTTCGTGAAAATTTCTCCTCCTGTTTATCGTGGCCTAAGTAATGCGCGAGCAGACGTCTCCGCCGGGAGTCTTGCAAATTTTTTTCGCCCGTTAATTAGAGTTGCTGCCACGTTCCCCGGTTTATCCGTGGAAAGAAAATAATGAGAGGTTGAAGCGGCCGGATTGCGCCCGCGGAGAGTGAGTTTAATCACAGCAAGGGAGCTCGCGTATTCAATTAGCAACAGATATTTAGTCGAGTTGGATTAGAAGTTGAGTGTTACGCGTCGGACACGCGGTTTAAACGTTTTCTGAAAGCGAGCTCCGTCCAACGAATATGACTCACGTTCTCCTTTAGACCGTAAGAGCTTTTATCTTTAGAGCAAACCAACAGATTTCATCTCCGTCCGCTCAACGGTGGACGGCGCATTAATTGAAATTTAAATCTTCCGGTGGTCCGCGATAAACTGCGAGCTTCGTCTCGGAAATTTGTCGGTAATAATATCTTCAGTAACTCGGAGGATATAGTTTATCACCTGTTACGTTTTTCCCTCTCGCGGGCTCTTAATTAGAGCAGTTCGAGCTATTTAAATCGGCGACGATTCGATATTAAGTAAACTCAAGGCGTTTACGTAATTCTAAATCATCTCGTTGGGGATTTACGACGTTTGAGAAAATTAGATCAGCAGTTATGAAAAGTGTTCTTAATATAGTAAGACGGTTATGGTAATGGAGTAAATATTGTATGAGGAATTTGATTAGGTAATATCATATCACCTGGTATTTTGTCAGGGTATGAAGTATTTTATAAAGTATAAGGACAGTGAATAAAATAATTAGAAAGTTGTTCATAAAACTTGATTCTATTATATTATGATGATTATGTAATGATTAGTAGTGACCAATATTTGATTTGCCAGTTGTACCGTGGCGGTCATCGTTGGCTGAGGCTTGCCTTTCTATAATGTTTGTAATACTAAAATAAATATATTCGTTGATAGTATCCATATTATTATGTGTGCATATTGCAATATATTTTGTTAAAATGATTAAAATCGTTTCCTTGTCATAGGTGAGATACAATTTTCATTTAGTTGTTAATAGAATGATAGCATCAATATTGTAATATCCGATTTTAAGTAAACTCATTATAACAATAACAAAGTATAGTTATTCCTCAGTTTAATATCACGTTTTATCATCAAAACGGTAACCCACGTTTTCTTTAAAATAAATTCTTGGCACCCAGGATAAAACGCTCTAAATTTGCCTGGCAGTGAATCGGTTAACCAGTTAGCTGTGATGCTCCCTTTTGAGAGTGCGCACCCATATGTGTGGCAAAAATCGAGCGATGACGAGTATACTCGTCAATCACAGCTAACTGGTTAAACGGAAGGCAGGCATTGTTTTCGAACGCGAACGATTTGGAAATCATTCTCTTCGGTCCACCAGTTCGTTGCGACCGCGATCGGCGATGGATCGAAACGGAAAGCAGCGGCGACGTGCGCGCAGTTAGGCTCGGTTCGTCGAAAGCGAGTTGCCGCGGGAAAACATGATTCACCGTAAATTCCTCAAAGAAATTCAGCCTCCTCCACGCCGTCTCCCTTTCTCTTTCAATCTATCCGGCCAGCCTCGTCCTCGTCTTTTTCTATCCCCTGCGTCCGGGGACTGGTTTTGCGCGCTTCCAGCCAATGCACTTTCGATTTCGCAGGGAGAACCGAGGAGAAGCAGCAAAACCAGCCACCGAACAGCTAGCACTTGTTACCAGCGCACAGTGTCAAGTGCAGGCCGAGATATGATCTCTGTTTTTGTTTTCTGTTTTTTCTTTTTTATTTAATTTGTTCTAGACAGATGATTTTTATTTTTTTGGAAACATGGAATACAGCCAACCCTCGTATAATGCGGTCGTGCTATATGAAATCGTGTTATAAGATTACGAATTGTAAGGGCAAGAAACAAAAGTATATTTCAAAAATTAACAAAGCTACTGCATATACCAAATTTATTATGTTTACGTAACTGCTAACAGAAATATTTTTACAATTCATTTCTTCGTTGCTGTTTATAATGGACAAAAATCGGTAGTTGTTCGATTATTTCTGTTCGATTATTATAAGATTACGAATTGTAAGGGCAAGAAATAAAAGTATATTTCAAAAATTGACAAAGCTACTGCATATACCAAATTTATTATGTTTACGTAACTGCTAACAGAAATACTTTTACAATCTATTTCTTCATTGCTGTTTATGATGGACAAGCATCGGTAGTTGTTCGATTATTTCTGTTCGATTATTATAAGATTACGAATTGTAAGGGCAAGAAACAAAAGTATATTTCAAAAATTAACAAAGCTACTGCATATACCAAATTTATTATGTTTACGTAACTGCTAACAGAAATATTTTTACAATTCATTTCTTCGTTGCTGTTTATAATGGACAAAAATCGGTAGTTGTTCGATTATTTCTGTTCGATTATTATAAGATTACGAATTGTAAGGGCAAGAAATAAAAGTATATTTCAAAAATTGACAAAGCTACTGCATATACCAAATTTATTATGTTTACGTAACTGCTAACAGAAATACTTTTACAATCTATTTCTTCATTGCTGTTTATGATGGACAAGCATCGGTAGTTGTTCGATTATTTCTGTTCGATTATTATAAGATTACGAATTGTAAGGGCAAGAAACAAAAGTATATTTCAAAAATTGACAAAACTACTGCATATCCCAAATTTATTATGTTTACGTAACTGCTAACAGAAATACTTTTACAATTCATTTCTTTGTTGTTATTTCATAGACAAGCATCGGTGGTTGTTCGATTATTTCTGTAATCCTATTTCTATAATTTTGTAATCGTGCTAGAGTGAAATCGTGTTACAGAAGTACTGTATTATACGCAATACAGCACTAAACTCTCTAAAAACGGCTACAGCGTTATACAACGATAAGAAAAGGAAGCAATAGTTACAAAATATGATACTTATGAAAATTATACTAAGGTAACTGGGAATAAATCTGTGCGTCTGTAATAAATCATACCTTCTTTCCACGAAACCTTTTGTAATATTTGTATAATTTTGTGGAATATTTTTGGCAAAAAACTACTGTCCTGGGCAGTTAGTAATTATTGTTAAATTTTCGGTTTTCAAGAATTGTATTGTATTTTTAATAAAGAATATTTGCTATGTTAAAAGGGAGTTTCGTGAGTTTGGTAACTATAAAATATTCAATTAAAGGCATAGATTTTAAAAAGTTATTAAATGTCTCGTTTATTTTTTACTCATTCATGCATTTGTTATACATTTACTTATTTCATTATTAAAGTTCTTGATTTTTTGTTTTTCACTTAATCATTTATTTACTTGTTCAATTTTATTTATTAATCATTACACTTCACTCGTTTCTTTTTTATGATAAAACATCTGACGTATTCGAAGTTAGAATGTAATGCATTTAATAAGGAATAATATCTTCCCTTATTTTTATTTCATGAATATAAGAACTGAACTTGGAATTGTTCGTTTGAAATGGTGCAATTACGCTGAATAAAGTTGTACGCAGTTGTTTGTACACGTATTTATTTCACGCGTAGAATTTCTGGTTTTGCTGCTAATCCACGAAGCCATTCATGACTTATTGTTAGCCCACGATGAAGGAAGATTCCCTGCTGTAGGCGCGAGAGCTGATTGGGATTACGTTTGGCTTCTCGTTTTACGAGGGAGCCTTGCAACAGAGGCTCTCAAGTCGCGCTGATCTTGAATAATTCATCGCGCCTTTTCTTTTTTCCCCTTTAATAATCCCCGATACGAAAACGCATTCTGTGCAAATGGCACACGGTAGTAGAGGTATATACACGAAGGATTCCATCATTCTGTAGTTTTACACTTTCATTCAGATTATCTGATCGTTACATTATACTTATATACGTGATGTAATTGTATACAACTGTCCTGTGTACAACTCAGGAGTTTACACTTCGATCTGATTGGTTGAGACAGCTGCACTATGGGACAAACGCGCGAAAAAATGGCCAAAAATCGGTGGAGTTCTTATTCATTTTTTATGAATGGCGAATGATAACGATCTAGGGATTTTTGAGGTCAGCAAATCTGATTTTGATAGTATTTTTCTTCTAAAATAAAGAAACTATCCGTATACAGGGTGTTTCATTTCTATAAACATAAAACTTCGCTAGTTGATTTAGAATTTGATTGTTCATAGTTAGAGTAATTATGTATTAGTAAAAATCGCTACTTTCGACTTTTTTTATCCGGCCAGTGCGTATGAAAATTATAACGTTTTTAAGTATTCAAGAGAAAGATTAGTGTAAACTTTGACAGCTTGTTACACACAAACCGTAGATATTTAGGAGTATATTTTTACATGTTTGAACGAAGCATATTGTTCTTTTATATGAAACGAGTAAAAACATCAGTACTTCAAAGTACTATCTAATTAGCGGTAATTTTCAAAATGTACTGACTGTAAATTTTTATTCAACTCTTACAATAATTGTAAGTAGTTGAAGCTTTCATAGAAATTAATCTTTATGTTTTGATAAAAATTTTCAATTGTTCACTGGGGCACTTTTTACTTCGAAGTATCCTGTAATTAGCAATACCGTTCAAAATGTACTAACTGTCAATTTTTATCCAATTCTTACAATTGTAACTAAATGAAGTGCTTCAGTCAACAATGACCACTGTGGAATCGCAGAAGAAACCATGGCTGGTCATATATGAGTCAAAGTGTTAAATCTCTGATGAGATTTATTTGCTATTACAATTACAAGTTAGGTGCAATATTTCATAGAAATTAATTTTTTATTTTCGATGTTTTAATAAAGGTTTTTAATTATGCAACGAGGTACTTTTTACTTCAAAGTATCCCCTAATTAGCAGTAATTTTCAAAATGCACTGACTGTAAATTTTTATTCAACTCTTAGAATTATAATCAATCGAAGCGTTTCGGTCTTCAATGACCACCATGGTGTCGCAGAAGAAACCATGGCTGGTCATATATGAGTCAAAGTGTTAAATCTCTGATGAGATTTATTTGCTATTACAATTACAAGTTAGATGCAACATTTCATAGAAATTAATCTTTTATTTTCGATGTTTTAATAAAAGTTTTTAATTATGCAACGAGGTACTTTTTGCTTCAAAGTATCCCTTAATTAGCAATAATTTTTAAAATGTACTGACTGTCAATTTTTATTCAACTCTTACAATTATAAGCAATCGAAGCGTTTCGGTCATCAACGACCACCATGGTGTCACAGACGAAACCATGGTCGGTCATGTATGACCAACATGACAATCAAAGTGTTAATGCCAGTGTACAAAAATTAATATTAAATTTAATTGGTATTTTTGATTGTTTAATCGATAAGCATTTTCGCGTGAAACGAGCCTAACTGTTTCGCCAACCGAATCAGGCGCTCCTCCGTCTCGTAAGCCCTCGAGTTCCTTGGATTCCTGTTTCTGCGGTGAACAAATAAACGCCGAGCACCGGTAAAAAGCGTCGTCGGCCACGGTGTATGCGTTTCGAAGCTTGTTGCACGTCGCGATGCATCGAAGCGTGGCGGATTCACGCGGCCGCGCTTGTGCGTTCGCGATCCACGCGCGTAAGTGCTTACAAACGACGCTCGGACGCGATCGAACATGACTGAACGAACGAACAGGCCCGAGTTAAAGCAGATTTATGCTCTACCGTCTAACACAGGCCAGCAGCGGGACGGTTCCGCTCAGACAAAGATACCTTGGCGCTCGATACCCGGAACATTAATTGGTGTTCGACAGAATTAAGTATACGGAAGCGAAAGCGTGGAGAATGTGCAGGTAAACGTGTGAGTAAATTGGTTAACGATGAGTAGAGAGAGGGAGGAGTTGGCAGTAGAATATTTTAAACCAGAGAAAGGTCGAGACTAAAGAATTTATTGATCAAACAATTTTTCCACGTTTATTATTGAAAAATCTATGTTTCATGGAATTACATTTTAATCAACAACATTTTAAAACAAAAAAGATAGAGGTAACTATAAGAATATTAGACATTGTTTAAACAGTCTGTAGATTTAAAAAGAAAAGAAAAAATGTTCAATATTTCCTCATATCTGCATACAATTTTATTGTTCTCTTAACATTTATGGAGGGTCGCTTCGCTAGGCTGGAACCTTCTTAAAGGTTTAAGAAGAAAAGAAAGGGAAAGGTTGTTCCGTCTAGGGCCTGATAGTGGACTCGACAGTAATTCTCGCCTATCAGGCCCATGTTTTATACACAGAGATAGGGAGGGACAGTTTGGATCTCGTATACATGCGAACCGTGAAGAAATCATGTACTTGCGAGAAAACTTTTTGATACGTATTGTTGAAGTAATGGGCAAGGTAGAATATAATAAATCGTTCATGTCGTTTGTATGAAATAATTATTTATTATATCTTCACTGTTACATTCACTCGCTCGTTCTCTCATTGGCCACCGACGAAAGATTCTCGCTCGCCATGCTCGTTAAGCTTTATCCCATTCTCCCCATCATTCAATTATATTTTCATCTGTCCTTTTTTTCACGCAGTTTCTCTCGTTCTCATTTGTCTAACCGTTCTTTCTAGTATCTTTTAGGCTCTTCCATATGCAAACACACAAACATGCACACGTCAATAAAGACAATCACTCTCACACGTATCACCTGCGACAAGTGTTGTTACAGTTACTCTGATTAACTTAGTTCATCTTTCTGAACGGAACTGATCCATGTTGGATCAGATAACATATATATACACCATAATGGCACTCGTGTGCATGATCAGACTACCCTTAAACGCGTGCACTCGCGATCATACAGCCACGAACGCGGACAAACGCGCGCAAACCGAGTCACAAAGGCGGCAAACTATACCTTACAGCGCACACGAGGATACTTAGGCAGGTTACTCGGGCCCTTTCACCATAAAATTCCCCTCCCTGCTTCAGCGTCCTCTTCATCCCTCTCTGCTCGATCCCTTTATGCCCTCCCTGCTCGGGTTCAGCTTGGACCTCTCGGCACTCGCGCCTCTTGTGTTCCCTCTCTTTAGCCCTTTCTCCTTCGCGTTCCTCTCCTTTCCTCTCCGTTTCCTTCAGATTCGCGTTTCGCTCTTCCTTCCCCAACGCGTTCGCGATCCCTTTGCTTCTCGAACGAGTGCTTCGCGGTATGTGACCCAAGGTCAGCGACTCATGCGCTGCCTCACGTTGTGCGTCGACAACGCGCAGAGTTGTGCTTAACTCGACGCTAACAGGAACATACCGCGGGGAGATGAAAAGAAGTCATCTAGGTGGATACAGGAGCGAAAGGGGTCATTCTTTTTGTTCGCAAGGTTAGATTCTTTTTCGTCACGCGGTTGATGTACGATTCGAGTCACGGATGTAAAGCAGTTCTTACAAGATGCGACGATGTTGAATTTTTGGGACAGAAATATTACGAAACCGAAAATTAATCGAAAAACCAGCTTTATTTTAACACACTTTTTGAAGGGTTTCTTCTAAGAACCCAAGCCACATCTGATAATTTAGAACGTATGAAAACGTTAAGATACAGAACAAAAGAGCTAAAGGACTTGGACCAGGTCGTAGGAGTTTATCAGTATCATGATAAAGCTCGTGAAGTTCGGTTAGAGTTGCACCATCCTCGTGTTATATAAGAAAGAATTAAAGTATTTTAAATAAGAGTTTATTTTATTTAGTAATCTAAAATCCCATTTCCAATAGACGATGCTTACCTTTAACCGGTTAACTGCGTTCGACGTGTATACACGTCAATCCAAATCTTTATTTCAATGCGATTGACGTTTAGTCTTACACTTTTATTCGCTATCGTACGGAGGGTTAAATGAATTTATAAAACAGCATCCTTTTTAACCCTTTGAGCACTGAATACTCTTGGCCTAAATGCTTCGAAGGAACGGCGCACTATCGTTGGAGATGGAGTATTGTTTACTCGTACACTGACATTCTGCGTTGCAGTAAGCAAAAGATCGAAAAAATTTGCATACACATATTTTTGTTCATGATCCCTACGAGCAACTTTCGTCAGCGTTAAAAGATTAACACCAAAGTGTATGGCCATGGAAAAAGTCATAAGGCGAAGAAAACAAAAATTGACCAGCGCATATATGCGTCAATAGTCCCTATGAACAACTTTCGTCGGACGCATATATGCGTCCCTGGCACTCAAGATTAACACCAAAGTGTATGGCTATGGAAAAAGTTACTAGGCGAAGAAAACAAAAATTGACCAACGCATATATGCGTCAATAGTCCCTATGAACAACTTTCGTTGGACGCATATATGCGTCCCTGGCACTCAAAAGATTAACACCAAAGTGTATGGCCATGGAAAAAGTCATAAGGCGAAGAAAACAAAAATTGACCAACGCATATATGTGTCCATAGTCCCTACGAGCAACTTCTGTTAGACGCATATATGCGTCCATGGCACTCAAAAGGTTAACACCAAAGTGTATGGCCATGGAAAAAGTTATAAGGCGAAGAAAACAAAAATTGACCAACGCATATATGCGTCCATAGTCCCTACGAGCAACTTCCGTTAGACGCATATATGCGTCCATGGCAAAAGGTTAAGAAAACAGATAAACGCTATATCCTATAGTCCAGTGCATCGTGAATAAAGTGTCGACGAACCGTTGCGTTGGACGGGAAGTGAAAAGCGTCACGAATTAGAGGCCAGAGTGCGCGGGCATTTTATTAGATTCATCACGCCCTCGTAATTCTTCACGATACCGCTGTTGGTTCAACTCAGTGCCAAATAAATCAGCCGGTTAGTAAAGGTTATGCCCGTCGCTGTACAATCTGCGGCGCGCCGGTTAAATGTCATTATAATGGCTCCGTTTGTAAAATACAAGCGGAACAGGCGACAAGTCCCGGGACCTAACTCGCGCACGATTTCACGGTGATTTCGATGCCGCGATCTCGTTTCCGACTCGACTAGGCGACTAACGTTACAAAACGACAGTGGTTTATTTTTTTAAGCTTCTAGAAAAATCAAGGAATCGGACGTTTATTCGGAAAACTCAGAGAAAAATTGTAAGTTAGTGACGAAATTTTTAAGACCTGCATAGAATAATAAGTTATATCAGGTACTTTACTTAACCCTTTGCGCTCGAGAGGTGACTGTCAGTCATCAAATGATAGTTTCACAAATTTTCAGACTTTAATTAGTTTGTTTATTAGTAAGACTCAAAGGTTGAATAGTCATATATGTAAATATTTCAAATTTGAAAATTTTTCAAATTAGTATCATTAAACGACTAACGGTTACCTCTCGAGTACAAAGGGTTAACCTTGCTACGTTCTCCAAATTTTGTCACAATTAGTCGTTTCCTAACTGGATTGAAAGAAAAACCCAATTTGTCGAAAAATGGTCCTTCAATATAAAATTGAAAGGATAGAGCAAACTATTAGCAACAATTTCTTTATTTATCGCATAAAGTTAATAAGCTTCTTTTAGTAAAATGGTAACACCATTTGAGATGGAGACAAGAATGTCCAGAAGCGAGTGAGATAATTTTGTTTTATATTCTGTTTCAATAAATGTCCTTTGAAATTAAATAATTCCTGAATCTATCTGAATCAACTCAGAGAAATAATTATTTACAAGTAATGTACTTAATTTATTCGTCCAAGTTTGCCCGTTGTAATATCGAGTATGTGAAACAAATCTGTATTTAGATCCCATTTCTTTATAAAAAGGCATGAATTTGCATGAAAATCTGCAATCTTAGCGGCCACGAGTTAGCATACTGTAATATTTCGCATCAAAACTATCGCCACGAGTAAACTAAAGAGTGCATTAATTTTCTTGCTATCTTATCATTGCCCCTAACGAGTCCTACTTGTTAAGTTCAGAAAACGTTTAGTTCGTGCGCTGAATTGTGGCAAGCCAGTCCAGTTTATCGATGAATATCGTTCTCGATTATGCTAATAGTCGGTCGGGTGTATTGGTCGGTTAAAACGGCGACATATCGCGAATCTGGACGGTTACGTTATTTGTTCGCGCTCATTTGCATCGCAAACAACGTGTCGTGCTGTTTATCCGGTCCCGTTATCTCGCTTCCCTTCATAAAAGCAATTCCTCGCTCGAAGTCCCACCGATTTTTTCTTCCTTCGAACGGTTCACGCGTTAACTGTTCGACGAATTTTGTACGTCTTACACATGGAACCAGAATAATTTCACTCTTTATTAACCCTTTCGCGATGGCGCACCTGTACGATACTTCGCCACCATTTTCTGCGTTACTACCAAATACCTTTATTAGCTTTATTTTGACTTCATTATTGAAATAAAACAATAATATAATTTTATGATTTTAGTAACATTTATTTTAATTACAATTTTATTTTAACATTTATTTTAATTACAATTTTATTTTAACATTTATTTTAATTACAAATTATTTTAATAACATTTATTTTAGTAACATTTATTTAAAATATGATTTTAGTAACATTTATTACATATTATTTTTTAATAATCCATTTTTAGTATATGAAAAATTTTCAAACAGAGTTAATGCTTTATTTCTCTAACAATAAAATCTGTACAGTATAAGGTTAACATCAGTCTCTGCGAACCAATAAATGACTGCCGTATATATATTATTGACACTTTAAGTACTTTTGGCAAATGAAATTAAACCCTGGGTAAATAAATTAATAAATTGATATAAATTATAATTAATACAATTAATATAAATTGATAAATAATTTAAACTTAGAGCAAATAAAGTTAATCATTAGGCAAATGAATATAAACCCTCAGGTAACACTAAATTTTATTTATATCAATAAAAATAAAGAGATTTCCAGAGGAACAACAGTTAAAACTGGAATCCCTGATGAGAGTTTAATTTCATTTTCCAAAAATTTAACTTAATGTAACAGTACTATAAACGGCATCAGCCGCTGTGGTGCACCTACTATTGGGAAACCAAAAGATGACGAACGACACAGCTGTCGAACACCAGGGCCATCCAGGCCATTTTTAAATTGCCTACAGAATAGCACTTTGAAACTATTAATCTCGGTCAATAATCGAAGATTCGCCCTCGTCGAAAACAACGTTCGCGCGATCTGTCGCGGATAAATGCAAGATTTCCGCAACGAATCCCCCGGCTGCTTGTTTATTAGCATTGATAGATCGACGCGGAACACGGGCCAGGCTAATTGTCCGTCGTTTGACATCAATCATCGGCAGGCTATCGACTGTCTTTCACAATAGCAGACAGGGATTAGCAGGCAGAGTTATTGCTTGCATAACAGAAAAGTTTCCTTTCGCATTCATTTCGTTAGTCAGGCAAGATGTTTAATTCAAATCCTATATTTCTATATTTCAATGTCTTTGAGATAGAAATACATTTTATTAACTCTGCTGTGTAACCACAAGTCACATTTCTGAACTACATATGATAGGAATGTGAATTTGTAAGGAAGTTTATTTTGAACTTCAACTGTAATTTAAATTTATGACTGAGGAATACTAAATGTATCCTATAATTCAACTATAATTTAAATTTATAAAACTAAGGAATACTAGATGTATACTTTACGTATAATATTCTAATGCTCTGTAGTTGTAACATTAGTCAAATAATAAATACTATCGTGCACTACTGCTGTTAAGCACTTGCTCACCAAATTTTCTTGCTCTGCTCGGAAATATGAAAAGCATGAGAGGGAAGTAACGAGTATAGACGAAAACAAGTACTAATTTTATGTTAGTTTATCATTACTGTAAAAATGGTCCCTAAAAAATTCAAACGTATTAAATAATTAATAATTCTATATCAATAAGTTAAAGGTAAAGTAAATCGTAGTCAGTTACGTTGAATAGACTTCCAACTGAAAGAGTTAAATACATTAGGGAATAATAACAGCATAAAGATCATCAACCGAAAATTACACCGGCTCAATAATAATCAACGACCGTCACGCGAGCAATAATATACTCCGGAGACGATAAATGAGCCATTTGGCAGCACTTGTAAAAACCAGTCTCCTTAATCGCGACCCATGAAAAAGCCATGTATACGCAGCGTTCCATCGAGAATCGTAACTCAGCAATTCAGGACAATAACCGTCAGGCGAGCAAGCGGGAAAGAAGTCGCGCCGGCATTATAAGCGCAGGGGCCGCGAAATAACATACGCGAAGCGGCGATGAGAACCACTGGTCGTCGCGCAGCGAGCGAGATTCCGCGCAGGAGGCACGGTTTAGTACAGTTTGCCATGGTATGCCCATAGCGCAGTGCAACGGTGTGTCCGCGGCACCTCTTCGTCCTCGTGCCTGTGCACGAAGAATAAAACGCGAGAGCAGCAAGCCAGAAAGAAGAGGTGTCCGTGCGCGAAGACAGAACAAAAGAGAGAAGGCAACGCGATGGTGACCGTGTCCAGTTCGTGGCCAGAGACCCGTGGTCCCTTTCCTTTGCCCTTTGAGCACTGCACCCCCCTCCCCCCTTCTTCGACGTAATAAAACGATCCCCCTCGACCAATTTACGCCTTCGAGATCCACGCGGCTCTCTAGCAGCCGGTTCGTAGACGATAACTCCATTCCAAAGCCAGGTCACGACTTCATGGTACTGTTCACGGTGGCGACTGGCTCCCCTCTGGTTCTCACCCCCTACACCCGTGCTGCTTCCACGATCCATGGTTTCTTTACCCGCGTTTCTGTCTTTAATTGTAATGCCCGTTCCAGACGACGCGCATCGCCGATATTTATGCCGGCCGCGTGTTCTTTAACCCCCAGGCGCGGCGAGCATGCGGCTTTTAACGACACCCCTAAGGTATTCCTACGTGTTTGCGGAAGGGTGTTCGGAAAAATCAACCGTGATTTATTCGCTTTCTTATTCGCTTACAAGAATTTTAACCCTTTGCCGTCCACGCTGCATTCGCGATTTCGTCCCAGCTGGTCCGCACAGATTTCGCTAATCGTTCATCCCCTTGGTACCGTTTACTTTGGAAAATATTCATGAGCTCACTAACGCAACGTACTTATGAATTGGTGAATGTATAAAATAAAAGTTTAAACATTATTTAAACATAAACATTATTATTTATACATATTTAGGGAAAAAGGGCTTGGACGTAAAGGGGTAAAGTTAATTTACAAAAAGCTGAAAATGAAAAACATAAAAATATTGTTTGCAATTAAGATAAAAAAAAGACAAGAGTTTCTAAAAGACGTAAACCTACACAACATCCACTGAATGGGTTATTAGTGATCACATTTATTTGAACTTTGGCGATCGGTAAAAATTATAAATATTAGATTAAGTTGTATAGGTTTACGTCATCTAGAAACTTTACAACTCTTTTTCCCGATTTTTCTTCCATCAGGGAGTTATCAATATTGTGTTTTCTTCCTTTTTCGTTGTACTTTGGGCACATGGTTAAAAGGTGCTCTACAGTTATTTTTATATTCCATAGATCGCAAACATTAGGGTTTGATTTTGTAATAAGCTGAGATTTGTGTAGCCAATTCTAAGTCTTATTATAACGGATCGATCCTTTTTATTTAACGGCATTGCTGGATTCTTGTCTGTAACATTGTTGCAGACTTTGTGATTTATTCATTATTCTTTTATTTCTTGTTCAAAGTAACTTTTTCCCGACGCTGTGCCACAAAACGCGGGAATTTCTGTGCCTTGGAAATAATCGAGCGGCAGAAAGCTCGTTATAATTTCAACTTTGTCGTGGTTCTTGTCGAGCAACAAGCGAAAGACAGCCGTCTCGTCTCGTCTTTCAGCACCGCGGGGATAAATTTGACGTTCCGATGGGAGCAGCACTCGTTCCGCGGAGTTGCTTGAACCGCGGCGACCGCCGGCGAGCTTCAAGGCCGATGCAATTATTGGGTTTATAGATGTGTCAGATGGATATTTACTGCACCGTTTGTTTTATCCCGGACGTGCCTCTTAGAGCTCTGGCCTGGATCGTTGCAAACAAGCGGCGTTTCGCGGGAAAAAGGAGGAACGTCGACGCGCCGGTTTCTTTATCGACCGATTCCGACGATTATTCGACGGCCGTAAACAATTTATTCGCGCGTGTTAGCGGAGAATCGTTCAAGGTATTTGCGAGTCGAACAGACTCATAGAATGCCATGCATTAAGCATTTTCTAGACTACTGTCAACGAAGGAAAATTTGAATAAAGGCGGCAACGTACCAGGGGTGGTAACGTGGAGACGATTAATGTTATAAAAAAAGAAGAAAAATAAATTTAACGTTGAAGGTGTCGGACGTGGCGTTTTATTCCCCTTTTTGTCTCAATTTTAATACGAGTGTCGAAGAAACGTTCGATCTCTTCGCGTGTACTCTCAAGACATGATTCCACTGAGACAACACTGAGCGATTTATAGCTGCCACATGTTGTCCAGTGTCGCTTATTTTTTATTTGCGACTTGTAGCATGTCAAACTTGGAATGACATGAAAAAATTGTCACCCAATTTCGCGAGCATGTTTCTCCTAGCGTGTCATTTAAGCAATATTGTTAGCTCCTTCCACAAGCACAAACCTGCAGCTTACAAATCCGTAATCAATAGCCACTAGCCTTCACGAATCACAGACATGCTCATATCATGATTCAGAATACTATCAAAAATCAAATTAATTTACATTGCATTATATTACACTACATATTAAACTATTCTCTAGATGACGGTGTGTTTATGTTATCCATAACTTTGTTATATATTTTAAATAGGGCTATGAGTTCGTTTGGATGAATAAATAAATAAATGAATAAACATCAGTAATGCCTGTCATGTCTTTGGAAACAATAACTACATGTTGCCAAAATGTCACTTCAGTGGAATCACGCTTTTAGGTAACATGCGACATGTTACAGTGATGCATGCGACAAAAAGCAATTCTATTGAGGCAACACTTAGACTACATGTTGCATGCGGCAATGACGTATGTAAAAAAAATACAATTTCAGTGAGACAACATGTAACTATATTGTTTCTAAAGACATGATGCATGTTACTGATGTTGCTTCAGTGAAACACTGGAGAGAGCATGTTCGTGATATTGGGTGACAATAAAGCAATTCTACTAAGGTAAAATTTAGGATACATGTTGCATGTAGCAACGATGTATGTAAAAAAGTACAATTTCAGTGAGACAACGTGTAACTATATTGTTTCCAAAAATATGATGCATGTTACTGATGTTACTTCGGTGAAACACTGAAGAAAGCATGTTCGTGATATTGGATGACAATAAAACAATTCTACTAAGGTAAAATTTAGGATACATATTGCATGTAGCAACGATGTATGTAGAAAAAGTACAATTTCAGTGAGACAACGTGTAACTATATTGTTTCTAAAGACATGATGCATGTTACTGATGTTGCTTCGGTGAAACACTGGAGAGAGCATGTTCATGATATTGGATGACAATTTTTTTACACAACACCAAGATTGTAACATGCTTCAAGTTGCACATAAAAATCCCAGACTTTTCCAATCGAAACCCGAACACTTTTAACAGTTTTTTAAATTAGATACGATATTCGTAAAGAAGAGTTTCGGTAAATTATATACAGTAATCACAATCAAGAAATAAAAGTAAAACATATAGTTGCATAGAATAAGTGTTTTATTTCCGATTATGCATACATATACCATAAACTGCGTGAAGCAATATGTAAACAAAGTAAAGGAAGAAAGTTATAAAACTGATTAGTTTATTATATGTTTATGCAAAATTGTCGACTTGTATCACTTTCATAATTATCGGCATAATAAAGATACCCAAGCCATTCAAAGTAAAGTACACGGTATAATGCGTAGAAGGTGAAACACCTGAGTATTTTAATTCCAGTTTTTTTTACTTTGCTTCATGAAGATAGGAATCTGTACGAAAATCCACTGTAATAATAGTAATAACAGGAACGGTGATCGTCATTGAGCATCATGATGCCACTGGGAAGCCGAGTGATGGTCATTAATGGTCACCGTATCACACGGTACGATAAAACGTGAGATACTTTCATTGCTCGGTACACGTGAAACGATAAGCATTTACATAATTGAATTTCGTAGCTCAAGTATTTCAGTTACGAGCGGAATAAGCTGCCATCGCGGACACCGCTCGTGTGGTGTCTGCACGAACATAATAATTGCTCAAAACCTTGAACAGGCGGTCTGATCTTCGAACGAAACACAAGATCTTGGTTCTTATGCCGTTTTTCTTGGCCACGGTACCGAGATAAGCTGATACTAATGGGGCTGCCACGGTATGTTCGCCGAGCAGTTAATTAAATCGTATTTTATGCATCTGCACGTTGAAGAAGTGCCCCAGCAATAATTGATCCGACTCGAGGATCCCGCAGAATTTCTACGAAATGCACGAGGCGGTTTAATTTGCTTGGCTTGCGGGAATAAGAAAAATTATTTATAGAGGAGTTACAGTTAATTAGACGAGCACAATTGGCCTCGCGGTGCTTAAATGCAACTGGTTATTAAAATTAAATCTCGAAAGCAATTTCTCAGAGATATTTACGAGTGAGAAATGCCGCGGAATGAATGCTCGTAATTAGTAGTGAATATCGGATAGGGGTTTTTAAGAAATCGAAATTATTATACATTTTCATTACTGTAATACTTCCAGTTTAATAACGATTTTTTTCATTCCTTTTTTAACGGGATTTTGATACTCATAGTAGACAATTTATCAAATTGTTTAATAGAAGTATTTTAAGAAAGGAACCAGTAGTGAATTAAAAAGATCATCACCTTAAAAACTCCGTAAAAGCGCACTGTGTAGTTATAAAGCATTAAAAAATAGTTTGATTAAATAGTTTTGAGTAATTATTCGAACTACTTTTTGAGAAAAAGGGTTGAACTGTTATAAGTAGACTGTAAATGTTTATACACTTATAGGAAATTTAAATTTGTAAGGAAGTACCAGATATATACAATATGCAAAAATATGTAAAATATCCAACGTTAATATATTTACAGAGAATACATATTATAATATATTAACTTATAAAATAACTTAAAAATATATTATTAATATACTTACTTTAATTTTGCTTATAAAAATGTGCTAATGATTATGAAAGTGATCTAAGTTAAAAATTAAAATGTTATTTTATCAATCAGATCGTATGGAAATGAGCCAAATCATAAAAGATGAAAATATAAATGTTAGAAAAAATTGTTGGCTTAGATAACTTTCATAATCACCGGCTCAAATACAAGCCTTCACAAGGAATCCGTCGCAATTCATTTCGCCACGAATTATGAATTCCAGTCCCATAAGATAAATCCTCGGAGCTTAAACGCGAGAACGGTTCGTCGTTACGACGACACGGAGGTTGCCGGAGAAAAATAAAGCTGCAAGACGGTTTTGCACACTCTGGCTGAGCGGATCGCAATTACCGGAGCAGGTTGAAAGCGTATTACGCCCTAGTCACCAATAACGTTAACGCCGGAACAGCCCCCGTGCACCGACAGCCTCGTGATCGTAATATAGATCGTATGGGGTACGTCGTGCCTCCAAGTATTCTATAAAGTCAAGTAACTGCCGGGTTAAAGGTTTCGTGCAAACGACGCGACGCGGGGAAAATTGATCTCGGAACAATCTGTTCTCTCTGCTCGAACTGTGTAGACCGGAAGCGTCACTCTGATCGATTCTCTTCTTCTCTTACACGAAATATCAATGGCAAATGACATTTTCTATTTTCTCGATTAGAAGATCCATCTGTACATTACAAGATTACGGTTCGGGTTAAATTAGGGGTAAATTCATGTTAAACTGAAGTTAGGTTCGAATTAACCCTTCGCACTCTAGAGGTGACTGTTAATTGACTAATGATACTAACTTGAAAAATTTTCAAATTCGAAATATTTACTAGGATTCGCCTATGTTATACGTCATTTAGTTTAGTAAAGTGATATACTAACATTTACATATATGCATATTTAACCTGTGAGTCTAACTAATAAACAAGCTAACTAAAATCTGAAAATTGAAGAAACTATCATTTGGTGACTGACAGACGCCTCTCGAGCGCAAAGGGTTAAACGTCATTTAGTTTAGTTAAGTGATATACTAAAATTTACATATATAAATATTTAACCTCTGAATCTAACTAATAAACAAATTAATTAAAATCTGAAAATTTTTACGGGAAATTTAATCCTTTTATGTGAAAACTGAGTGCAACAAAATGGTAGCACGAGTACGAAAAAAGAGATTAACGAGATTTCGTTGTTTCAGATATCAAATATTTCTTATACATTTTCGTGTTTATTATTTTTTATGTGAATTTAAATCAGTAAATTTATGTAGTGGTAGAAAAATATAATTAATTCCAATAGTTTGAAATAAAGAATACAAAAGTATCGGTAACCTAGTGATAAATCCTTTTAGCATGAATGGTAGCAAGGTGGAACAGGTAGGTTACCATTTATTTATTTCAGTATTTATGACGAAAAAAGGAAAAAGTCTAATATATTTGTGAGATAAAATAATTAGAAACTCAGGAGTGAAGTGTTAATGATAATAATTGTTCCGGGTGAATTTCCAAAAGTTGATTCCCTTCCTAAAAATTTTATAACTGAATCATTAGATAGACCACTATTAAATTTTTACAGCCTTTAAATGCAAATAGTTCTACTTTTAGATTCGTAGTAAAGATAGTTCATTGAGTTTTACAATGGTTTAGTTCATCGCGATTACCACAGGTAAACCAATAATATAAGCGTAATTCTCATAGTTGAGATCACGCGAGATCCATTGTAATCGTGGCTGAGAAACATAGAAAGTTACGTGAGCTGTTTGATAGCATCGTCACGACATCATTTATATAATGTACATATTCTTTTAACGTGATAGAAATCACGACGTGAAAACGAAGTTTACAATGCTGCTCGCACGATGAACGAAAACTCGCCAGTGGGTTTCATGATTTAATCGAAACGGTTTCTACAGATACTATCAATTACTGTGAAAAAGAAAAATTGGTGAAACAGTTCTTATAATTTATTTCACAAAGCTTGCTTTACTTTTTAATCGATCTTTCACTGATAAACTTACTTTTTACCAACGTTGAACTTTTAATCTTCAGGTCTAATTCTTTTATCGTTCTAGACTTTCAGAAAATCTGAAAGAATTCCAAGGATACCTATTATAGTCTCAGATTTAATATATAAATGAATATTAAATGAAATATTTAAAACGTTGGACTAAAGCAAGACGGATACCAAGGTGATTTCATACTTCCAACTACGTTTTGTTTTTTAGAAACTGGAAAATTTACGTAATTTATTTCGTTTTGACGATGACCTAATAGAGAACCTGGTTTTTCTCAAGAAACTATTATCCTCCGTGTCCAACAATAGCTTCCTTCAGCTTCGCGTGCGATGGCAGTTAATATTATCGTGTATCCAGGTAATTATTTCACCGGTTGCGAAAACGATCTTCTAAGAATTCTAAACGATTGATTGACACAGAAAAGTTTTTACGCTTAAGTTGGAAAAAGAACAAACTGTTTGAATGATTAACAAACAACAGCCGCGTATCGTGAAAAATATCCACTTCTGTCGATGTTAGAGATAATTACCATACGCAACGTTTTTTTTCTTATTAGGAACAATTATCTACTCTGTTGATAATTAATATTCAGTAGCGGTTGCATTATGCAGTGGCTTTTTGTATGAATAATTTGCTTGAGATCGCTATTTTTACAACATTAAAAAATTAAGGAAAATGTAAAGAAACTTATTCGTTATGCATTTTATTTTGTAAAAGTTGTTTAAAATTCATATGTAATTATGACGTGTGCTGTGAACTTCTATTAGGCACAGAATTGTTAATTTGTTATGATTTAAAAAGAAACGAATTGTACAAAAAAGTTTATTTAACCATGGATTTTTACGTTACGGTCTATATTCTTAGTTAATTTATTATTTTCATTTCTATGTTATTTCATACTTACTATTTTTTTTTTTTTTTACTACTTTTGATAAACATATACAAACGAGGATTAGAATATCACTTTTTATCCTTAAATTAACACGATCGGCTAACTTAAAGTTTATGCGATTCACAAACTTCTCCTACACGATGGAAATAATACTTCATATTAATTTTATATCTGAAAGCTAAACTAACTGAAATCCATTCTTCTTAACCAAGACATATAATATACATCATATCAATCGCAGCGCCCTTGTTGCGAAAAAAAATGGCAGATTTCCCATTCTTTCCTCTGCCATTGATTCTACTTATTTTTGTCACTAGTTCGTTTTGAACTAGTGTTGAATTTATTAAAAAGGTGTACTTTGAAAGAGCAGAAAATGCATTTGATTAGCTGTGGACAACACCAGTTCAGAACTAACTAATAACAAAAGCAAATAGAATTAATTGTAGTGCTTTGTTGAGGAAAAAATGGGAGATCTTCCCATCCGATCGGCTAAGTGTTAAAAGTTCCTCTATAAAATTCAATAAAAAAAAAAGAATGCTACAAAATCGCTACCACCCACCTTCCTTTTTCGTTTCACGATCGAACTCGGTTTTAATCTCGAGTCGATCGAGAGAGCGTTTATCGAATCCAGACACGGCATCGTCGTAAAACGGTTCTTGTCGTCGAAGGAGCTCGCCAGGAAAAAGGTTGTTTCGGCGCGTTTCCGCTCGAACAGGCTTCTTACCTGCAGTTCCGATCGTCACACCGGGGGGATAGTTCGCCGATCGCGAGCCTACAAATGCTCGTGTCGCCTCGGCCGCCATAACTCGTAGAAAAAGCCGCGGCGCGGCGTCCATTGTTACGCTCGCGGCCGGCACGAAACACGATTTTATCTGGCTGGCCGTAACTAATACCGGTTTTTCAAGGTGACGGCCGATTTCTTGCCAATCAGCGGTCAATTCGTGGCCTGGGCCCTTTATTCGGAATCGATTAAATTGCCGGGCAAATAAACCATGGCTCCGGGGGCTTCGTTTACTCTTCGCATTACGAAGTCGGCCGGAAGAGCCGCTCGCAGTTATCCTTGACAGGATGGTCCTCTTTCGGATATCGATGTCGTTCGATTTAACGGGTGTCTTTAACCTATTCACCGCCAGACAAAAGTTAGAGAGTCCCGCATTGGGTGCCAAGATTTTATTTTAACACTAGAATTACCGACAATTATAGTGTACTTATTTGCATATGAAAGAGATCAAACTGAAAATGACATGAAAAGATATTTAACACGTAGAAGACAAATCTTTATTTATACCTTTTGTAGAAAATCATAGTAAATTTTGGAAGCTTTACTACAGTGAATTTACAAGGCTGTTATGAATAATCACCAATTGGTCATTCTGATTATTTTGGCAGTGTTAATATTATTGCACCTTTAACATTAGAACTATCGACGATTATAGAGTACTTATTTGCATATGGAGGAGATCAAATTGAAAATTACATGAAAAGATATTGAATACATAGAAAACAAATCTTTATTTATACTTTTTGCAGAAAATCATAGTAAATTTTGGAAGCTTTACTACAGTGAATTTACAAGGCTGTTATGAATAATCACCAGTTGGCCGTTCTGACTGTTTTGGCAGTTCTAGTATTATTGCACCTTTAACACTAGAACTATCGACGATTATAGAGTACTTATTTGCATATGGAGGAGATCAAATTGAAAATTACATGAAAAGATATTGAATACATAGAGAACAAATCTTTATTTTTACTTTTTGCAGAAAATCATAGTAAATGCTGGAAGCTTTGCCACGGTGAATTTATTAGGCTGTTGTGAATAATCACCAATTGGTCATTTTGACTGCTTGGCTAGTTCCAGTGTTAAAGAAAACACCGAATTTAGCAAAATCTTATAATATTAACTCTTTGTACTCGAGAGGTGACTGTTAGTCACCAAATGATAATTTCGCAAATTTTCAGACTTTAGTTAGCCTGTTTATTAGTCAGGCTCAGAGGTTAAATAGTCATATATGTAAATTTTAGTATATCAATTAACTAAACTAAATGACGTTTAATATAGGTGAATCTTAGTAAATATTTCAAATTTGAAAATTGTAGAAGTTAGTATCATTAGACGACTAAGACTCACTTGTGGAGTGCAAAGGGTTAAGTTACAGGTATACTGAAGCATAACAATTACATAAATAACAATTCTTTAAACTATGTAATATTTATAGTTAATTTGTTACAATTGAACAACAATAAAAGAGAACACAGATGTACCTAGAAAATAATAATAGAATGTTTATGTAATTTTAATTATAAACCATTTTACTCGTAACGACATCTAAAAATCATCGTTTTCATTTCTGCGTTCTACTTATCGCATAAATAAGTATCTTTTAAATGAAGAAAGAAACACTTTTTACAATATTTACTGCAAAATCAGACAAGTTTTAATAACGCTCCATTTAATTCGACTTCAGAGGACTCGTCAAGTTTGACACTATCATTCCTTTGTTTATATTATTCATAACGATAAAAAAAAGAAGTTGTCACAAGTATTGTCATAATTATTTGCCACGCGTTCCAATACCACGAAGTTTCGCGTTAACACTAGATTGCCGGAAGTCTGGTATATACCTATTTTGCCTGAAATAAGTCAATTTGACTCAAACATGAAAATTGAAGTTCTGAACAAAAAGTAAAACTTTATTTTTAAGAAAATTTGTTCAAAACAATTTTTAAATATATATATACTGTTTTTAAAATACATTTTCCGCAGTCTTTTTTACTACATTTAGCACAAACGCCCTTACTTCCTATTCCTTTCACATGATGCTTGAACTTGACAAAATCACAAGTAAGTCAAATTGACTCGCTTCGGCAATCTAATGTTAAACTGGCAGAAATTACAATCGTTGTAAACGAAATCACGAAACACACCCGTTGCACAGAGAAATATGTGAGCCGCATTTCGCATAGTTTGCTGGAAGATTTAATCGTCGAGTATCGGTGCGGAATAGTTACATAATTGCTGGCATCCCGCAACCGTATAGAGTCACGTGTGCTGGCTTATACACGAGAGGATCTGCGTTTTTTGCTTTGGAACTGCAGGAGACCGTTCGAACCGTCCGGAGGCCGTTCTTGCTCGTCTCGTTCATTCGATCGAAAGATACTCGGAAATTCTGCGCTGATCGGTAAATTGATTTTCGGCTTAATCGAATACAGGACGGCTGTTACTGGCCGCTCGTGATTTACAGTAATAATAGCGTTTCACGTTCGCTTGTGTGCCGTGCTATCGCGGCGAATTATATTGATCGCATTGTTCCACGTATTACGATGAATTAAGCGAGATTTTCTCTGGATAAAGCAGCAATTTAAACGACCCAGCATTGAAACAATACACGTTGCGAAGAAAGCGAACGTTTAATGTTTGGCGATTGTTCGATTAACAGTAGATTTACAGACGTTTCTTGTATATCTATTTCCAATATCCATATACTAAGAAATAAGGCGTACATTAAACAGAACTTTAATTGCAGAACTAAGAGGGAAATAGATTTGGGTCGAGTTTTGTTGTTAACACTAAATTTACGGGCATTTCTTGTATATCTATTTTCAATATTCATATATTAAGGGATAGATATACATTAAACAGAATTTGAAATTGCAGAACTGAGAGAGAAATAGATTTGGGTCGAGTTTTGTTGTTAACACTAGATTTACGGGCATTTCTTGTATATTTATTTTCAATATTCATATATTAAGGGATAGATATACATGGAAAAGAATTTGAAACTGCAGAACTGAGAGGGAAATAGATTTCGGTCGAGTTTTGTTGTTAACACTAGATTTACGGGCATTTCTTGTATGTCTGTTTCTAATATTCATATATTAAGAGATATATATCGAAAAGAATTTGAAAGTGCAGAACTGAGAGGAAAATAGATTTGAGTATATTTGTATCGGTCCATCAATAAAACCTATCAAAAATTGCTAGGAATAATAGTAATTGTTTTTTTCAAATTTTGCTCATGAGCTTTGAAACCTGTCAAATTAACGGATCCCGTAAATCTAGTGTTAAAAAAGATGTCCATATAAAAAACATCTCTGTTTGAAAATTATTTGGTTTCTCTTTGCTTCATGATATAATACAAAGTTTGGTTCTTTCAGACTGATTGTCTAAAGAACCCAGTTTATCCCAGTTAACTCGGCTAATCGAGTTTCTCTTATATAGATAACATTTATAATTTTTTATATTTTCTTATCTTAAAATTACATATAATCTGGTTACTATTTCGTCACGTTTTCTTTATTAAATAGATACAGTTGTAAACTGATCGAATTATCTTCTTATTAAATGTTCATTGCAACAACTTCTGAATCGACTTATTTTACGATCTATCAGCTTACAAATAAAATACCGAAACATTTTACGTACACTCTTATTTACATCAACGAACAAACAGAACATCATTGTTTTATGTAGAATCAACAACTGCAATCATGAAATTTGGCTTTCTACGCAACTCGTGTCCAACAATAGCCCTCGTATCAAAGGGTTAATCATCCTGAAAGTCCCGTATCGCTAGCCGTCTCGCTAAACAGCTCTATAAAAACCGTTTAGCTAGATCCCACGCTATCTTCTGGCCTAACGATCACGAGCTCACTGCATACACACAAACACACACACACTCACGCACACGTGAACGCGAAGAGAGCGCTGCACACGCATAGTTACTGGAAGATTTAATCGTCGACCATTGGCTCGGAATACTTACATAATTGCTGGCGTCCCGTAACCGGTATGGGCTCTCACGTGTGTTGCTTTACGAGGATTTATGTTTTTGCCGCTCGGCCAACTATCCTCCGCATCTCTTCCTCTATTTCTCTGCTCTCCAACCTCGTTCCCCCTCAACCACCCCGTCGATTTCGCGAGCAGCAGCACGATTAGACGCTCGCACGGAAGCGACGTGCACGTCGGTAATTGATTTTGGATTTAATTTAATTAAAAGCCGATGCGCCGGCTTTCAGCGCGTTTGCTTGGCTTTCAACGTCCGAACCGGTGAACCCTTTCGTACCCAGTCTCATCGCGTCTGTCATGGTCCACAGTCGCACAATGTAGACGTTTCGAGGGGATACCGCAGTTTTCAGGATTCGGACAATAATGACGCTGTTGGAAATTGAATACAAAAATACTACGAAGCAAAAATTAACGATAAACCAGCTTTCTCTTAACGTACTTTCTCAAGGGCTTCTTCCAAGAAGCTAAGCCACATCTGGCATTTTAGAAAGTTCGAAAACATCGAGAAACAGAACAAAAGGGGTTGAAGGACCCGGACGGGGTTGTAAGAATTTCGACCACTGCGTTCTGCTAGTCTTGTGACAAAACTCGCTAGGTGCGGTCAAAATTGCCCTTCCTCGTGCTATATAAAAGTATCAATAAATTACCATAGTATTATTTCACAAATAAGAGTTTATTTCATTTAGAAATATAAAACCCCATTCCCAATAGACGCGAAGGATTTAGTAGAATTCAGAACACTAGGTTATTCTTACAAATTTTGGGTTGTATATATGAGTTTAGATAGGAGTGGGGAGTTTTTGGTGGTACAAGGATTGGTGATTCAAGAATTCGTAGGGGTGTTCGAGTATCTGAAATTAAACTTATGTTGAGTCGAGTCAGAATCCTGAAAAACTGTAATATTTGTGTATCCATAACTGATAAAGATGGCGCGGACGCCAGAAAATTTAAGCGAAAGATTATTTTCTAACGATGGCAATATTATCACAGCTACAACATCTAGATTGTTAACAGAAACAAATGAGCAATTGCGTTTCTTACATTCCAATTTCTAAAATAAAATAATATTCACATTCTCTATCATGAGATATCTAATTTTCTTCATCTTACATTTCATTATGATATAAAATACAACGACCTGTGGAAATCTCAGTTGAAAAATTAATAAGATACGCGTCACATTAATTGTCCTTATTAATAAGTTTTTAACTGTACGATACTGTTATTAGATTCCAACCATGAGAAATCATCTTTATTAAATTCGGATACACGAATATTACAGTTTTTCAGGATTCCGACCCGACCCGACTCGACTCAACCCAAGTTTAATCTTGGATACCCCTACCCCTCGTTTTTTTACATAGAGGAAATTTTCGAAAAGATACCCCACAACCTTAGTGAGGGGGTGACGAGGTTATGTAGAATTCTTACCCACTAAAACCTACACCGTGCCCATCTACAGCTATTGGGGAAGCACCGGGAACTCTAAAAGAACACGTCCAGACCTCAAGGATTCGTGATTCAAGGACTGATGATAATAGGCAGAATTATCAGAGTCTGACGGTTCAGCAAACTGATTGGCTATACTCACAGCATTATCGGTGATTTAACCACTTAACCTACAACTACGAGCATAGTCTGTAGTAGATAATCGGGCCAAATATAAATATTAGCCGCGATGCCCTCCTAAAGTTATAAATATTTGTGGAATATTTGATAAGTAATTACAACCTGATGTAATACAATATTAATAATCTGCAATGGTGTGATACAAGTCGTACGAATGACTCGAAAGCTGCGAGAACTCGTTTACGTTTTCGACCTAAAATTCGTAGGTTAAGGGGTTAACACGATGAGCAACCTTATCGGCTTGGTTGACATATTCGTCGAGCTCGCGATCGCGTCGCGTGGATGTCGTAGAACTGTTTTCACCCCCTTTGGCGGGAAATTTTTCAAGAACGAACGCGCGTGAATCGTCGGGCACGTTGTTGGTGAGCTTGTCGGCGAGGATTTCGTCTGCAGCGTCTGACACCCGTCTTGGTTCCTCGCAATCCTGTTTAACCCTTTGCGGACGGAGCAGTAAAGAAAATAGTGACGTCGCGCATTTGTGTTATAAAAACTAAAGCTGTATTTAAATAAATTTTTCATAAAATCTAACAAAATCATAAACAAACAAATTTAGGTCAACTTGACTTCTTAGGCTAGTATATCCATGCGTATCTTATACATGTCGTTTACGACAGACAAACGCCAGCCGCAGCGCGAGAGTTGGGCGGATATATCCGACACTCGTCCGCAAAGGGTTAATTTTGCCCGGGCTATTTTCACTCGTACCACCCGATAATTAGCCGTGCATCTATTCCCGTTCCTTCGTGTAGCTCGCTAGACGAGAGCGAGAATAACCGTGTTTTCAACATTTTATCGCACGAATTATAACGCTTTCCTCTGTTTGTTTTTCTTTTAATTGTGATGCCAGCCAATTTGTTTTAACGAACGTCTAAATACGAAATTCTATGATTAGCTTGCTCTGCGGATTCGACAGTTTTTAAATTGTTTTACTGATTAATGCAATTTGTGGGTATCTTGAAATTCGTAACGATAGAAGGTGTTTAATTAATTTCGCGAGTCGCTATGATTAATAGTATTAAGATCTAGAAGTAATAGATCACGTTCACTTCTATATTTTACATTCTTCAAAACAGATTTTAAACATGTTAGCCACCTTTTTAACAGGATTTTCTTTTACTCGACACGTTTTTGTTGTATAAAATAAGGATCAAATACATGTCCAAACTTTCGCGTGTAGAATTTTGTTACATTAATAAAAACGTGTAACAATTTATATAAGATAAGATAAGATAATTTTATTGTTTTCCCTATGGGATTACAAGAGAGTTCCGTTCCTTTACATCTTCCTTATTTTCTCATCTCGCTTAGTCCTTATATAAAAATTAAATAAACAAAAATTAACGAAAATAAAATAAAGCTGAATTAAAATTAACAATAAGTATAGAAAAAAAACAAAATTCCAGAATAATAATAACCTTACGTAATATAATATTTATGTACACTATTTACACGTGTAACAATTTATGTATTAATAGCTAATTTTGTTCTGCTTGTCCCCTAGTAGAATTAAGCATGACAGATGAAATTGTCATTCGTCTATGAAAATTTTTACATCGCCCGAGATTGGTTTACATGACACTGTCGGTGTTAAAGCACAAGATAACAGTACCGAATAATAGTCTATTGTCTCGAGGCTCGTGCCGATGTCACGTGTTGTTTCTATCCGCGTGCATTGTTTTTGCGGAACGTGTTCCAGGCGTGCATGGTTAGAAGTAAACGCCAACAAATTACAACCCCCGACGTGGGTAATTTATTCGTGGAGGAGGCGTTCGACGCCACGCTGCTGTATTAATTTTCAGAAACGATCGGCAAAACACACGTCTCGATAGATGGTGCAATTTCACGGCGGCCGTGATCATTCTTCGCATGTCTGTTAGCGATGGGATCAAGTTCAACATGTTTTCGCGAGTCAAAGTCAATTCTGTTGGAAATTTCTTAGTTTTATTTAGTTGAAAAATGGTAGTAGGGTTCAAGTGTGGGTAAAACAAAGTGAAGTTCTTAGATAATATACATTACTTATCAAAATGTGCTGTTTAACAAAAATTATATAACTTGTTAGCAAACAGAGAAAATAAATGTTACGTATAACGTATTATAACATATGTTAATAAACATTTTTTACAGATATAGCATTAGCAAATTATATGTAACATTCTTTTACAATGCAGTTAGTATTTGTCATGTTATCGAGTGTCAAAGATCTCTAGCAGCAACATGTTGTTTAAAGATCAACTATCATGTTTCGCCTGAAATCATTAGGTGTCTTATGTCTGCAATAAATATTCTTCAACTTTTATAAATATTATTCGATTCGTTTCAAATTTTGCACACATGATTTTGATGCTTGTATCTTATTACAGTGTTGATAAAAAGTTAACTTGACAAAAGTAAGTGCAACACAGTCTTAACCTATTCAATTCGTTTCACATTTTGCATACATGATTTTGATGCTTGTATCTTATTACAGTGTTGAAAAAAAGTTAACTTGGCAAAAGTAAGTGCAACACAGTCTTAACCTATTCAATTCGTTTCAAATTTTGCATACATGATTTTGATGCTTGTATCTTATTACAGTGTTGATAAAAAGTTAACTTGACAAAAGTAAGTGCAACACAGTCTTAACCTTTTTGAAGCACAGAACATTTTTGGTTAGAGGAAAAATGTACAGAATCCTAAACCCTCTAATGCCATAAATCAATCAAAATATAAAAAAAAATTTAATGTTACAAACTTTCAATAAATATTGTAAACCTTTTTTAAAATGTATACACAATTATTATAGGTTACAGTTACAATGTTATACAGTAATGAAAAAGGCAAGCAACGATGAAAAATGATTGTATTTATAAAAACTATAATGACTAAAATAGTTGTGCAGGTCCATAGGCCTATAACAAATTACATCTTCTTTCCACGAAATTTCTTGTAGTATTTCATAAATTTGCACATAATTTTAACACCTCTAACAAGCACACGAAATCTCAGTTAACCCATTCACTGGCAGGCAAATTTAGAGCTTCTTGTCCTGGGCGCCAAGAATTTATTTTAAAGAAAACGTGAATTATCATTTTGTTAGTAAAATGTGATATTATATAAAATGTTCGTTCATCCTTTCTAATAATTCCTAACTTAAACGGCTATAAACTGATACCGTGACCAATTGCAATCAATGTAAACTTGTAGCACAAACTACGAGATATCTCGTAGTTGGCGGTGAATGGGTTAAAAACCACTGGTGTAACATATACATTTTTATTCTATAAAATTTCAGCAAATCTCAACGTTCGTACACTTTCACGAGCCACTGTATACTTAATCCCATCGCTAGTGGCTGCGTAACCATGCTCAATTTTATCATTCGTTTTACACTGTCAGCGCATAAACCGTATTTGAGCCCTGTTGTTGCGCCGGAGGTGAGCCATGCATTATCGTTCGCCTGTTATCGATTACTTCGATTTTCTGTCGACGTAGCCTCGCGACAGGCCCACCTTCCGCCGTAACCGTCGTTGAGAACAGAAACGTGCAACCGTTTGCGTTGAATTTCAAATTTACGTCGTTACTTCTGCTTAAGATACGGTTCAATGGGCAGGTATCGCTGTGTAAACTTCGATTTTTCATGGATCCGTGTTGGGATACCGAGCAGCTTTCTCGTTCCATATTTTATATGTGTTCTCTTGAAAAATGCCTTCTATATTCTCCTTTGGATGTTAGTGGAACAAGCTAAGTAAGGTGTTTGAAATGTAGCTTCTTAAGAAAATATTAGAACTTACTTTCAGTTTCCTGTTCGTCTTATATTCGAATAAAGGTGCAATAAATATTACAGTTGTATTAACGATTGTATGGTTAAATAGATTATTCAAAGTTTGGAATTATCATTTTGTAATATGCAATTTTATCATTTTTATTTTGAATATTGTGCAGTATAGAGCACGATGCAATGTGATGTAAATATTGCATTAAGAAATAAATTAGAAACAAAATCAACAATGAACAAGTGGTGAGTGTGTATTTGAAAGCTGAGTTGCAAAGAAAATATTGAACTTGATTAATATAACATAATAATTAAACGGAATTTTGTATGAAGTATCGAGAATAATAGGGAATGAGAATTATAATATTTTTTAGAAAACTCAGCTTGCAAGTTTAATTATAATTTTATGTATAATTTTATCTCTAATTATTTATTTATGCTTTCAGTAAGATAAATATTTTTTTAAATGACTTCAATTACACAACAAAAAATAATATTTGAATTATGACAAAGCATTTTGTAATATGATGGATTATTTTGTTTTCTAACACCACCAAGTAAAATAATTCAACCTTTATTGATATTGAATGTGACCCTAAGACACTTCGCTTACAGTATTCTGAAGGACGTTAAATGAAATTCGAGAGCAAATTGTTTTCACCGTGAATGGCCTCCCATAACGAAGGGGCATAATATTTCATAATTCTACCCCTAATTAAGACGCTAGTTGCCCGGTGTCCCGATAATTGCCGTAGCATAATTCATTACTGGAGAAACCCTTTGCGACATTTGTATCATTAAAAGGCCTTAGGCAACATGAAATTGCTTCTTAATACCTAATTTGGCCTACGAAAGACATTTATGACCTTTACATTTTCCATACTTTATATTCCTTTTATATATTATAACATTTGTATCCATAATCAACAATGACTTTTCTTTTAATGCACAAATCATTTACTTGTACGTAAATACGATCTTTCCACTGAAATTGCTTCGAGTTGCTGGTAATATGAATGAAAAAAAAAACTTCGAGTGCAAAGGGTTAAGTATAAAATAAAAAAAGTTTCATTGAGAAAAACGAAGTAGTTTTCGATTTATCGTGGCTTCACTGAATAATCAAATTCCCTCGAAATTCACAAAAAAAACACCCGCTACACGTGTAACACCACGGCGAAACATAGCCGCATGCAATGCGTTAAAATTACTTGTTGAGTGAATTTTCGGACACCCCTTACAAGCCACTAAACGGAATTTGTCAGGGAAACGGTGCACGGCGAAGCGAAAACAACGGTCTTGTGGTACGCGTAGAAATTGATTTTCCCTCGACGTTTATCGTAAATCAGTGCAACGTCGTTCTAGCCGCAGCGAGCTGCAAAAGTGTCCATAAAACGCGGGCGTTCAGCCAGATCAGATCGGCCGTGACGTAAAACGGGCTACAGTTTCAACCGTGATACATTATTCCTTGGTGCCAAGGCGGCTCGAAATAAGGGGCTGCCTGGGAGTGAATCACTCGCGAGTCCGATTCTATCATGCTCAAAAACACCCCGTGCAATTCATCTCGACGCGTCTCGTCTTCGCAACCGTCTTGTCCATTTGCATTTTCATCGACGATCGACGCAATCAATTCTTATCGAAACCTTTTCCCCTAAATATTTCGCTCGTGTTGCAATAAATGCACTTATGCTAAGTCCTATTGCGCCGCTTGGCATTTCTCGACATAAAATAAAAGAAGCGCTATCGCGCTGTTTGGGTAGGCTTACCATACGTCCCGGTTTGACCGGGATAGTCCCGGTTTGAGATCCCAGTCCCGGCGTCCCGGTCAAACTTGAACAGCACCGACGCCCCAACCAATCGTTCCCGTGCAAACTCAACTTGAACATGTCATGCAGTGAATTTTATGACAAAATTAAGCACGACAAAACGATTCTGAAGAAAGTGCACTCTAGTGAAAAATATAAAGCAAGCGTGGGTGAATAATAAAACCGGGCAAATTTTTTGTGTTATTTGTATTAATTGTACTTTGTCTCTTTTTCTTTTTAATAAAAAATATATTCACATTTATTAATATGTTTTCAATTCATAATAATTTTGATTGCATTTCAAATATGAAAAACACAAATTAAGCGAAAAGCAAAATGAAAATGAGCCTCTTTCTCTTCTGCGTCCCGGTTTGGCTCTTCGTAATTATGGTAAGCCTATGTTTGGGTCTTTTCGTACTTATTTAGAGGAAGCGCGGTTGCGCTGTTTGGGATTATTCGACAATATTTCTTCAATACCCCCTGGGACTCAAACGGTTAAGGCCAAACCTAACAGATTTCCTAAAATATCACGTCATGCAGCCTATATGGCGACATTCGATTATTTTGGAATATTTATAATGTCGCGAATATGGCGGCATTCGTTCGCTAACGATTAAAACCGAAACAAACACACCGGTACCCGTATCGATCCATCGGTTCCTCCGCCGGCAAACAACCGAATTCGGCAGATTGAACCGGAATTAAATCTAGTAAAAATCATTCCCGTCCACGGTATCGCTACTCGTCGTTGGATTCGGGATAGGGTCGTAAGGGAAAAACTGTTTCAGAGAGACGATGGGATCGCGGTCGTTTCTTCGGGTTCATTGAACGCTTAGGAGAGGAGAAAAGGAAAGGAAAACGGTGAAGGGCGAGCCGTGGAAACGTAAGGAGAGCGGCTGGTAGAGGACCCTGCCATTTTTCCTGACCGTGCATGACTTACGGTCCGTATTATCGTTACGATCTTTTCCCCCGGCGGAAGGGAGGCGAGGAGAAACCGGGGCCGTCGCTCGATAATGTCATGAAAGTGAACACCGCCGCCTTGGCTCGAGCTTCTTTTATTGAATCCACGTGGAACCGCTCTTTTCTTCGCCCCGGGTTCTACGAACGAGCCCCGTCGAATCGCGTCGAAACGAAACTGTTACAGCTGACGGTTTTCCGGGGGACGGTTTCACGAGAGACTCGATTATTCGATTCGCGACGAATTCTTTTAACCCTTTCGTCACGGGTGCAGACTATGATCGGCGTCCGCGCGACGACTTGTGTTGTACGGGTGCCGACTTTTAGAATTTACCATTTTGAATTAACCCTTTGCACGCGGCTGTCCCTCTCTCATGGGACATCGTAATCCTAGCATATGATAGTTTCGCAAATTTTCAAACTTTAGTTCAGACCCGAACGTTAACACTATTCCTACTGATACTTCACGTATACCTATTCCTATCGCGACATTCCCACGTAAGACAGACTACAAATTTTTCTCAGAAAGTGAACAATGAAAAAAGGAGTGAATATTGAAAAATGTGTTATACTTATATTTGAGGAAAATGTCTAAAATTTAAAGGCGATTCAATTATAATATTGTATATATGAAATTCTAATCACAATTTTAAAAACGGTCATTTGACCGGTCGTGGTAGGAATAGTGTTAAATAGTCACATATGTAAATTTTAATGTACGATTTAACTAAACTAAATGAAGTTTAACATACGTGAATCATAGTAAATATTTTGAATTTGAAAATTTTTGAAGTTAGTATCATTAAACGACTAACGGTTACCTCTCGAGTGCAAAGGGTTAACACTTAGCCGACCGAATGGGGAAATCTCCCATTTTTTCCTTGACAAAATAGTGTCATTGATTCTATTTACTTTTATTACTAGTTGGTCCTAAGCTGATGTTGAATTTATTAACATCACAAATTTTACCGTGGAATTTTCATTTTTTTTTAATTATACTCATGAAATGTTACAACTAAGTATGCTAATGATGTATTGGAAAAGTTTTGTTTTGATTGAATAAAAAAATAAATTCCGAGTTGGCGGTAATTCATGGTCATATTAAATTCGAGTGCAAAGGGTTAAAAATTGTATTTTGAAAAATTTATGAACAGTACCAGTTCTAGACTAACTAATAACAAAAGCAAATAGAATCGATTGCAGCGCTCTGTTGAAGACAAACTGGGAGATCTTCCCATTCGGTCGGCTAAGTGTTAAATTACTGGGAATTATAATTTGAATTGTGTTTTTATTTATAACAATAGTAAAATTTGTAAATATGTAAATATTTGAATACAGGCGCCCCTCAACTTTCGCACACAATTGGCTTCTGAAAGTTTATGCGAATGTTGAATGTTCGAAAGTAGAGGGATGTAAAAAAATATGCACTAGAAACTGTGTTTTAAAATGTTGATTGGAACAACATTGTAGTTTAATGGCTAAAGTCTGATGTCCCCTGAAAGGGGGCAGCCCAGAAGCTTGCTCTCAGAGGGAACGGTAAACAATTAAATTAAATTAAAAATACTATTATATAATTAAAAACAATTACAGGTTAACTAAAATGGGGTATACTATTATTTTTATTTAAAAAGTTAATCATCGATAAAACGTCCCTTTCCTTCGTAACACGCGGTTCTTCAAAGGAATGAAACAAAGTGAAAGGAATTCACGTTTTTTTATTCTCAATTTTCTCCTCGTACGTTGATAAATATTTCTATCGTACGACTAACATTTTAGCTCATAAAATGAGATGCGTTTTATGTCGAACAGACCAACGAAAGTTTAAGATCTCAATTTGCAAATAAGGAGGGATATGAACCGGCGATAAATTCCAGGTACGAAAATTAACGTCACAAAAAGGCGGGGAAAAAAGGAAAGATGTCGGCCGCACGGCGACTGCATCCCCTGTTTTACACCGGGGTGAATACGCACTGCATACTGACCGGAACATTACCGACATTATAAATGAGAATCATAAAATACTACGGCACGTACCACGGTACGTACAGTCGCTAGCAAAAGTATGAAGTTCACCAGCTCAGAATTAAAGATTAACAAAGGAAGTAAAATTTTTCAATATTTTATGGACATTAATTTGTTTATCGATTAAAATTATACAGATTTTGAAAAACTCCGTACGTCAATATTTGTTTACCAAAAAACATAAATAAACTAGAAGGATAAAATTGTAAAATTTCCCGTATTATTACTATGGATGTGTTAAAGTGTACAAAGTTTATTGGTATAAATATTAAAGTTATTATAATCACAAATTTTATTCATTTTAATATACCCATGGTAAACTTTTGCAGTACTGTTTTCAACTTACTTATGTTTTAGAGTAATCTTCTATATCTTAGGTAAGACAGAGATAGTGCAAAGGTAAAGAGATAATACTTAATACTTAATACTTAATACTTAAATATTTTCGCATGTTTACTATAAATATTCTCCAACTTCTACGAACACTATTCAATTCACATCAGATCTTACATACACGAACTCGAATCTTTTCTTTTACCGCAATTAACACTAGATTTACGGACGTTTCTTGTATATGTATTTGTAATATACATATATTAAGAAATAGGTATACATCATACACAATTTGAAACTCCAGAATTGACAGGGAAATAGATTTGGATATATTTGTATCGTTCCATCGATAAAACTCAGCAAAAAATGCTAGGGATAATAGTAATTATTCTTGCAAATTTTACTCATGAAGTCCGAAATCCGTCAAATTGACGGACCCCATAAACTTAGTGTTAACCTGTGAACAACGACCTCTGTGCATTGCACCGTCTGTTATTTCTTTACAGTCTGTCGGTCTCTGTGCAACACCAAACTTAAACTGCCCTAGCAGTAACAATTTTGAATTTATTCCATTTCTGCTTTCACGAGATGAAATTACAGTTTTCTTCTTTTGTTTAATATGTAATTATGTTTTTATCGGTCGTGTTTGCGCAGCATTTAAATCTCCAACGACGCGGAAGGGTTAAGGAAACTTTTTGCGATTTACTGTACTTCTTTCCCTTTTTCCTCTTCCTTCTTATTTCTCGATGAAATTATTACGAAATTCAGTTTCGAGTTTACGGATTCTCGTGTCGTTGTGGCAAGTCTTTTGTTTCGTCCTCATGATTCCCCTTGCGCGTTTTATTTGTTTTATCATAAAGATTAAATCGGGGAACAGGTGTCCCTGCAGCTTGTAACATGAAATTACCGACGCAGGTTAAACGTTAATTGGACGGAGGAGCGGGCAAATTAGTGGTAGATAATTTTCAACGTCAATACTCGTTAATTAACTATCAATTACTGTTGATCAGAGGTTAATTGCTTGAATAATTTTTGTTTTAATAAAGTAGTATACGGTAATTATGGTTTTCATAATACTGCTTTGATCGATGATGATCATTACCGTTTATAATGCTCGATGATTACTGGCCATCAGTTATTAATCATTTTACAATTACATTTATTTTGTTATTAAGGTTAACGTATATCCTTCCCTTTTTTTTTTTTGCTCGGTAGCAGTAATAACAGTCGTTACAATATCCTGTTCATTTTTCAGGCATTCATTTTTATTTCCGGTGTATATTTAAACTTGCGAGTAAGAAATATCATGATACATAATTTGCTGTAAAAATTATTATTCCAATAAATTGTTGAAATTCTTATATTGAAAACTTACCAGTAAAAATTTTCAATTTAATTTGAAGCAGCAAACTAATGTAAGCTAGATAAAAATGCATGTGAAACAATAATTTATAAGCAATGAAAGTAAAAAGAAAAAGAAAATAATTTATAACAAAAAGTAAAAAAAAAAACAAAAATAAAAAGAATGTATGCCAAAATTTATTGCCTACTTAATTACAAAACGCAGAAACATTAAAGATTGTCAAACAAATTAAACAAAACTAACTTTACAGTAACATTTGAATCGCCAATATTTCTTAATCAATTTTATGCTGTACAATTTAAGTACAAGTTTGAAAATTTCGACAGAAATGTATTCATTACAATTATTTCGTCGTCTAATAATTAAACTCGTTAACTAGGTACGTAGCCTGTTTTATGTAAGACATCTCGTACATTTGCATACCCATCTACTTAACAGTTCCATTTTTTTTTTCCTTTAATACCAATTAATCTTGTTATACAACCAATTTCTTTGCACATTTTTCGCTGTTTGATTCTTGTTCGTAGTATATATTCCTCATCGCTGCCATAATCTTGATTGCACGCGATCTCGATTAGCATCGCCGACACAGTGCGCCAGTTTCGACTGGTCGAACAGGCATCGTTAGTGCACGCGATATCCATGTCTTCACGAAAGTATTATGACATCCTTTCCGTTGTCCCATTTCTTCCTCCATTCCGTGTATATTTAGCGATAAGCTCGTTCCATCCACGCGTTCACTTTTGAATTATTTAACGGAGAATAAAAATTGCATTGGTTCTTGTATTTTGTAAATCAATTACGGTATCCAGAAATATGTAATAAAGTTACAGAACAAGTGTATATGCTTTATTTAAGCAATAAATAAACTGTGCATTTTTACACATTTATGAGAAATTTAAATATGGAAAATAAATACAGAATACACGTGATATGCAAATATTCACAATATATTCTAAGGAAAGTATAGTTTATAATGTTTAAAGGGTGAAACAGATTTTTGTTAAGGTTCCATTTCTTCAGTATCCATTAAAATACGAATTTGTATAAAAATCTAATAATAAATAAATAAATTACCAACTTTAATGAACAGGAAAGGTATACTGTATTGTTAATGTTAGGTCTCATAGAATAGTAATTATTTAAAAGTTGGTTAATGTTTAGACACATGTATGTATATATTTATTTTATTTATTTTTCAAAATATGTACAATAGAATATTTGTGAGTTGTGGGATCATAAAAGAATAATTTTAATTCGTCTAATTTTTTTACCTAAGGATTTTGATTTTTTAGGCACCCAAAACATTGGTATAAACAAATTATAAAATAATTGTTGTGAAAATTTTATTTCTTATGTTGTTTATTCTACAATTGGCTTTTCTAGTAGTATAAATTTTCTGATTGCTTTCTGAGAACTCGCTGATAATACTAATTTCTACGTGACCCACATGTTAAGTCATCGGTTGAACAGGTGAGACGTTGCATGACTCATATGTACTAGGTCATTGGTCTCGAATGTATTAGAGAATCTATCTCGCATATAAGTGTATCGATTCAACAAACTTCGATTTACTCGAATCAAATACGTTCTCATTAAGCTTCTAAAATAATCAAATAATATTTAGTAACTTCTTGATAATAAGGAGTAAATGAGCTATTAATGGTTCTGAAATATTTTTATAAAGAATGTCAAATTACGAAGGATATCAGGTATATCTACATATGTACCTACATTATCAGCCAAATGTTTGTAATCATTTTTAAAGTTGCAGTCATATCAAATCTCTGGAAAATTTTTTATTAATTCGAAATTAACATTAATTGTGCCATGTCCGGTAAAATGAACAGTTTTAAAATTTGATTAAAATTTTTACGTTCTATTTTTTTTAGTTTATATTAACACTTAGCCGATCGAATATGGAGGTCTCCCATTTTTTCTTTGACAAAGCAGTGCCATTGATTCTATTTACTTTTGTTATTAGTTGGTCCTAAGCTGATGGTGAATTTATTAAAAAAAGTATTTTGGAAAATTTGTGAATAATACTGGTTCAAAACTAACTAATAACAAAAGCAAATAGAATCAATTGTTATGGACAAAATGGAAGATCTCCCCATTCGGTCGGTTAAGTGTTAACAATAAAAATGAAAACATGTAATTTTTTATTATTATCTAAAAGTTATTTTGTACACTATTTCTTATACTAGTTTGACAATCATCTGTATTCCTTTCGGAAAAATAGTACCTTTATTTCGTAACCAGTCAAATAACTGGAGGAATAGATATAAAATGACAATACAGTTAATGTTAATACTAGTTTCCCCTGTATTGGTAGATTTCTTACCGAAGAATTTCCTCAAATACCACCATTGTAAGTTCCTTCTTTTTCCAAAATTCCTTGATGATTTGACGCAAGAAATGTGTGATAAAAAAATGATTACAATAATTGGTGATTTAACCCTTTGCACTCGGCTGTCCCCTCTCATGGGACATCGTAATCCTAGCATATGATAATTTCCCAAATTTTCGGACGTTAAATAGTCATATATGTAAATTTTAATATACGACTTAACTAAACTAAATGAAGTTTAACATACGTGAATCATAGTAAATATTTCGAATTTGAAAAGTTTTGAAGTTAGTATCATTAAACGACTAACGGTCACCTCTCGAGTGCAAAGGGTTAACGTAACTTCAAAAATTCCAATGTTACTTTTCATACCTACCAAAGACAAACACAAGTACCAAAATATCAACTTGAAACCGACACAAAACATTTATACTTACCCAACACATCAGTTTCTCAGAGTTCTTTCGAATTACCATTTTTCGATTCACACCCATCTCGTGCAGTTTATCACAACTTCGTTGGTTCAGCGTTTCGCGATCCTCGGGAATTTAAAGTCGGATAATTAACGAGCGGAACGGCAACGACCTTAAGAGATTTCGCGCTCGTACCTCGCGATATTTATGTTATTCGTTAGCGAGCGCAATTTGGGCAGCCGGCGAAATTAATTGCGCCATGCGAGGATCCTACGAGGTTGAACAATGGAACCGAGAGAGCGACGGAGAAGAGAGAGGACAGAGAGGGAACGGGGTTGCCGGGCAATATCGACGCGAAGGTGATCGGTTGCGCGAAACGTGGGATTGACTGTTACGGACAGTTACTTATGGCCCGATAATTGGTATAATAAGTTGTGGGTGAGCTGCTTGTCGGTTAGGCTCGTTAGCCGTAATTCCTTTCGGCGGCAACGATTATTTATCGTCGTCGATCGCGATTATATCATTGAGCCGGGGCTTGGTGGCTGGTTATTGATAACCCCTGTTGCAGGAATGCAAATAGTTGTTGCTCGGGCAACCGTACGATAAAAAGTTCCAGTTTGCTTGCGTTCTACGGCTACCAACCGATAACGTTTAATTACCTCGGGTAACCGATTCTCAGTTCGATCCTGTCGCAAATATAGGAAATTTTACTTTTATTTGGTAGAGAGAAAGTAGGGCTCAGGTGTACGTAAGACAAAGTGAAGTTCTTAGATCATATAATATTTGTATTTAAAATAGTTTAATTGTATAAACAATTTTGGTAGTATATAAACGAGATTCTCTCTAAACACATCCATTCTCTTCCTCTCAATTATTCATTGCGAAGATACATTCGTATTTTTAACGTTAACATTCACTCATAGTTCCCTTAGTTCGCCTTAAGATATCCTACACTCTAATTATAATACTTCTATTCTGTTACTTTATTATTGGTACTGTAGGATTAATTTTAGAGATAGTAGGGTTCAGGTGTAAGTATAATAAAGTAATGTTCTTAGATATATTTAAAATATATTCTAACCCGAACCTAACCCGAAGCTAATATTATTACTAATATTATTAATGTTATTAACACTAGGTTTACGGGACTTCATGAATAAAATTTACAAAAATAATTACTATTATTCCTAACAAGCTCTGTTGGGTTTTGTTATTGGAGCGATACAAATATACCCAAATCTATTTCCCTCTCAGTTCTGCAATTTCAAATTCTTCTGGGTGTATACCTATTCCTTAATATATAAATAGTAAAAATAGATATACAAAAAATGTCCGTAAATCTAGTGTTAAACGTATGCTGTGGACCGTCCATTTCTTATGACGAAGCACAATATTTTATAAAACTATACAGCGTTCATAGCCCAGATTAAATGGTTGTTCAGGTGATATAACAAAGTAAAGTTCTTAGATATATTTAAAATATATCCTAAACCGAACCTAACCCGAACCTAATACTACTATTACTACTATTACTTAGTGTACCATTACTAATACTAATAAGTATTTAAGAATAACCGATAAGTTTCTCCGGAGTCGCGCAATTTTTGCAATTAACCGTCAGAATAGCAATGGATTTAGCGTAGTTGCAAATTTATTAGTATGGTAATTGCCGAGCTCGCAGTTACTCGTAAGCGAAAATGCTTAGGTGCAAGTACCGACTAACCGCTACATTAAGGATAGCATTGGTGTGAGTGAGTATCTGAGGTTGTTACTCGCAGCAGGACAAGGGAACCGTGGTCGCATGCGAAATTTCCCACGATCGTACGCGATTAAATCGCGGGCCGACCGGCATGGCACAGCAACGTTACGTAATGCGAAGGCTGGAGCTCGAAAAACAATCGGCCAGCACTCGATCAGCATGCGATCCGTCGAAAACGTTCTTTGTAATCGAGCATGCACAAGGTTTAATTGGCTGTAGAACGGACGTGTACACGCGCGAAACGCGACACGCCATTGTTACGCGGGACGGTCCAATTTGCGACGCGGATTCACCCTCTCTGATCGGTTGTCACAATTATAGACGCGAAATCGTGTACTAATGGGGTCGTTATATCAATTTCGAAGGGTGAGGCGCGGGAAACGAGAAAAAGGCTCGAGGATGTCCACGTAAAAAACGTGAAATAACTGAAAAAAGCGTTTAAGTACTGAAAACTTTTGCAATTTACTCGAGACAACTTATTCTGCGTCACGTCGATTTAGAAACGTGATAAATCTTAATCAGTTTTTGAGATTAGAACGCTAGATGTGGTAATTCTGATTACTTTTCATTTTTATTAATAGATTTGATCGTCTGGGATTTTTCAATGGTTTCATAGAAATATAAGCAATTGACTATGGAATTAATGTGGGAAATTATTTGAATGTATTTGAATACGACAGTATTTAACAGTAACGTTTATTAGAAATTGTAGGATGTTTAAATGGTTATTAATTTTAAGTAGAATAATGAGTTCTGTGGTTTTGGTATTAATTAAGCTGTTAAAATTCAATGCTGGATCAGTTTAACATTTTTTACATTTCCCTTACTACTTCATCACTTCTTTTTGGTCAATCTAATGCAAATGTGTGAGATTGTCTTGTAAAGTGGATTGATTTACAAGGAATCCTATATATTTTAAGTTATCTCTTAAACTTGTTAAGAAAAGGAAAAGAAACAATAAGTTTTAAGTAATGTCTTTTATATTACATAATAAGTTATTTGTCATCCAATAACTGTCAGTAAAGATCACAAGCAGTTGAAGAAACATTTTTATATGTTATTATTTTACCTAAATTAATGTAAAACTTTATACGTATTTTACTAATTATTCATAAAAATCGTTAAGATCTATCGTTTACCTTTCCAATTTTCATGCAGCCAAATTATAAAAAGTTTGAGGAAAATGATACAATTTAAGTAATTTCTATAAAAATATTAGAATCTTTTAAACATTTTCATAGACGTTTTAGACGAGATCTGCAGAAAATTTTAGTACTCTAAAACTAGGTGTGCTTCGTGTGTCTCTCGTTCGAAGAAAACATAAATTTCAGCTGTTTTACAGTTATTGCACGCTCGAATGTGGAGCGTTCGATAAAATGTAGAACGTTCGATAAACGAAAGGTTAACGTCGTCGTAGACGGTGTATTATACGCGGTCTACAATGTTATTAACACATTAAACACGTTATTTTATTATCGAAACATGGTTGCGCACTTAAGCAGGTTTGGTCGAATATTGTATTATTATGCGGTGCACTTTCGAATTGTGGGATATTTCGGGAACGGTATAAACTGCATTTAACGAGTGCAGCTCGAAGTCAACAGGGGAACATTGCAAGCGTGCAAGAAGCTGATTGAACTCGAATCGTTTCATCTGGCATATCATAATTTATTCTGACGAAGTAAAAAGTTGTAGTCCGATCATTCGGATACAGCGGCTGTAAAAAGTGTTTGTATATCATTGAGTTTGGTTTACACTTTTACACGTTGTTTAAATAAAATTATGCAGATTATATGTTAAATTTTTTATGATTCTTTAATTATGAGATACTTGAAAATAGAGAAATGGATATTTATATTAAAGATTTTGGGTTTTATAATGTTTCCTTTTTGAGAATTTTTACAAACAAAATTTAATGTTCTGTAAAAGCATCGAACTTAATTCGGTATTTTGTTTCAAAAACTTCAATAAATTTTTTTACTGATTTAGAAATTATTAAGGAATAGTATTCAAAATATATGCAAAATTAAATCTGCAGAATGCTGAGAAGAATATTTCATGTCATATGTATTGAAATTTCTTTAAAATTATGAATTATATTCTAATTCCAAGCAATATTCTGTATCAAAAACCCCTATAACCTACTTATTTTTTTTTTTTTAACTAACATTGATCATTATAAATAAAGATATTTCTTAACGTTCTTTAAGATTAACGTAATTATCACGATGTTACACTAACCACCTTGATGCATGTCATTTTTTTAAATTCAATGTCGCCGATCGGTTCATTTAATTTAATCCAGCTTCATTAATTTTTGTCGTTCTAAAAAATACGATATCCAAACGACTGATCGTTAAAAAATTTAATCAATGCGGTCGCTAGAACCACCGATCGCAGCCCATTGCGCGACACGATTTCGAAAGAAACGCGAAACGAGCCGATCGCGGTGCAATTTTATTCAATATCGCATCCCGGCGCGTCGCGTAAGTGGACAAGATTAGCGTTTAAGGTGATCACCGTTGATGAGCGGCTCGCCAGAAGGAGAATGAATAATAGACCGGTCGAAGGGAACACGTTCTGATTGAGTTAACCGCCGGCATACGTCATTATACGCCGACTCGTCGGCTCTCGACGTCAAGGCCGACCGCCGAGGATACGTATAATCTCGACATCGTATTCAGGTCGTTCTTAATTAACCTGCTGCTGCCGGTGCTTTGGCTTGTGCTACGACAACCCATCGGCATGTCCCTCCGCGACTCATCGACGATTTCGTTTGTCGATCATCCTATCAGATCGAAAACGGTCCTCGCCTCCTTTGACCATTGAGTTGAGATCATATGGATATGTGTCATTTTTATTTATTTATTGTTTTATTAGGGGCTTAACGTCGCATCGACAGCGAGGTCATTAGCGACATAAACCGTTAGTTGTTGGTGCTAGATGTATTCATAAAGTTGTCTATTGCTTTGGATGAAACTGAAGGTATTTTTGGTATTTTCTGTGTTGCTGAAGATTTGTTTTAGTGAGTTAGGAACTTTTGCCTGGTTTCGTGAGGAACTCGTATTCCTTACAGAAAAATAAAATATGTTCGATGGTTAAGGGATGTTGACACTTGTCGCAGTAGGGTGGGGGTATTTTTTTCAGAAGGTGTTCCTGTGTAACTCTAGAATGTCCGATCTAGATCCTATTTAGTACGACTTGGTCTCTTCTGTTAGCGGGTCTTCCTATGGAATTCTTAACCCCTTAATCTAGTTGTGCAACGTTGTGCGTCTATCCCAAAGGTTTTGCTTTATCACACCATTACAAATTATGTTTAATACTAGGTTTATGGGATCCATCAATTTGACGGGTTTCGAACTTCATGAGCAAAATTTGCAAAAACAATTGCTATTGCTCCTAGCAATTTTTGTTAACTTTTATCGATGGAGCATGCAAATATACTCAAATCTATTTCCCTCTCAATTCTGCAATTTCAAATTCTGTTTGTTATATCCCTTATTCCTTAGTATATGTATATTGGAAATAGATATACAAGAAATATCCGTAAATCTAGTATTAACAACAAAACTCTACCCAAATCTATTTCCCTCTCAGTTCTGCACTTTCAAATTCTTTTCGATGTATACCTATTCCCTTTATATATGAATATTAGAAACAGACATACAAGAAATATCCGTAAATCTAGTGTTAAGCTTGTGTTGTGGACCACCCACTTTTTACGACGAAGCACACTATTTTATAAAATTATACAGCATTCAGAGCCCAGATTAAATGGTTGTGTGAGAATCCATATACGTGTTCATAACCAAAATTAAATGGCCGTGTGAGAACCCACATATGCGTTCATAGCGCAATACATGCAAAAAATTGTATAAGATACGTTTATAAACTTATTGAAATTAACAAAATACTATGTTAATGCTACAAAATAAAATACGACAGATTTCGACTAGTTTCTTCTAGCAATATCGTCTTACGTGCTTTACTCATATTTTGCTAATAATATTAACGCTTTCGAGATTGTTGATGCACTGCCATGTCCATTTCTGTGCCAAAGAAGTTACTAGATAATTACGGTCCGTGTGCAATTAGCTACTCGTTTTCCTATTACAGACAATTACCGATGTTGATTGCGAAACCTCCCAAGACGCATAACTGCGAAGAGAACTTAAACGCTTGTTTTCCTTTTTTTTTACTGAAACCTATTTTCTACGGTTCGGTTATTTGTAACATTCCAAACGCGTGTAATAGCATACACAAGGTGTAAACGAAAAATTATATCGCGTTATAATGATTGCTTAAGACAATTATTATTTATAGTACTTTTTATGGTACTAATATTGCATTACACATATATGCGTCGTTATTATATCGCTTATGCATTCGATTTATATGCATATGCATTGCTGATAAATCTAAATAATTAAATTACAGAAGTTCAAGTGCTTAATCAGATTATAAATACTTGTTAATATCTTAAATTAAATTTTATTATTTTATGGTAGCATAAACCAGGTTTAAACTACATAAGAAAATATTGTTATACATGTGACAAACTGTTTAAGATTTGTGTAATTTATTGTTTGATTATATTATCATTTAATAGTCATAGATACTAGATTATAAATATTTTTCTGTCTTCTTTTTAAGAAATTATATTACATATATATTACATACGTAGTGTAAACTCATATTCATAGAATTCGTAATTATTTAACGTAAAGAAATTCCAATCACAGCTTACGACTCATTTCTCCAAATTCTACAAAATGTTACTGAGATTTTTATTTTCAAACAGTATCAAAATCTAATAATTGACCATACAAATCTAATTTTTCAATCCGTCACAAATGTACAACGACAAATGGACTGTGTCGGTGATTTTTTTTCACGGAAAACGAAGGAAATATAAAAATAGACTGATGTCGAAATCGTTGTATCGTTGATAAGTGTTAAAATTTTTATTCAGTTATAATTCTAGAAAGATTCATCAACTGATGGTACTCTCCTCTGTAGTTATCCGAAACTGAAATCAAACTTCACAAAGTGTGAAGTGTGCATTTAACACTAGGTTTACGGGACCCATCAATTTTGACGGGTTTCGAACTTCAGGACTAAAATTTGCAAAAATAATTACTGTTATACCTAGCATTTTTTGCTGCGTTTTATTAATAAGTGCGATACAAATATTCCGAAAACTATTTTCCTCTCAATTCTGCAATTTCAAAATCGTTTTGATTTGTACCCATTCCTCAATATATGAATATTTGAAGTAGATATACAAGAAATGTCCGTAAATCTAGTGTTAAAGTATCGAAAAGTTCGACCAATAAGCGATTTCTTTGGTCAGAACTTCAGCAAAAGTTGATTTCACTCGGTGAAACTCTATGGTGGCCCATCGAGAAGTTAGTTTCCACTCAATTAGACCGTTACGGGGGCGTGAATCTTAATCGATGCGCCCTCATCAAAATATCAATGCTCGCCCAGCTTCTGTTCGGTGTTATCGACCCACAATTGGCCGGGTTATGCAAATTCCAGTCTGGCCTGATCTTTATTCTCCCCTCGATACGATTGTATCGTTATCCCCACAATGGAACCGCCAATGAAGTCGACCGCGAGCAAAGATATCACAGTTTACGAACAAACGATCCATCTGTACAGTCGATGCAATAATTTAATATGCTAGATCCTATATATTGATTTGTTGCTCTTGAAATCGTTTTTTAACGCGGATTTTGTATTCCATGGTTATGCATAACGGAAATTATTATGCAAAAACTCATTGGTGCCAGAGGAGACAGGATTTATTAACAAAAAGCCAGTATAGCGTATTGTGTTTTTCTTTATTTAAAGCTGATTTCATGACCAATCAAAATGTTTATCTCAGTACAATAAAATAAAACAATTGTTTACATTCCTTCGTACAATACTGTATTACTAGGTACTATATTTTATCGATCATTTTGCAAAATTCACCGAATGGAAGAGATACTTTTTTTCTCAAGGAGATGCTGATGTGTTACATTTCTCGTGTGTCACATCTCAGTACAATAAAGTAAAACAATTGTTCACATTCCTTCGTACAATACTGCATTACTAGATACTGTATTCCATTAATCATTTTGCAAAATTCGCAGAATGGAAGAGATGATTTTTTTCTTAAGGAGGTGCTGGTGTGTTACATTTCTCGTGTGTCACATCTCAGTACAATAAAGTAAAACAATTGTTCACATTCCTTCGTACAATACTGTATTACTAGATACTATACTAGCTACTATATTCCATTGATCATTTTACAAAATTCGCAGAATGGGAGAAATGCTTTTTTTCTCAAGGAGATGCTGATGTGTTACATTTCTCGTGTGTCACATCTCAGTACAATAAAGTAAAACAATTGTTCACATTCCTTCGTACAATACTGCATTACTAGATACTGTATTCCATTAATCATTTTGCAAAATTCGCAGAATGGAAGAGATGATTTTTTTCTTAAGGAGGTGCTGGTGTGTTACATTTCTCGTGTGTCACATCTCAGTACAATAAAGTAAAACAATTGTTCACATTCCTTCGTACAATACTGTATTACTAGATACTGTATTCCATTGATCATTTTGCAAAATTCGCAGAATGGGAGAAATGCTTTTTTTCTCAAGGAGATGCTGATGCGTTACATTTCTCGTGTGTCGTATCGTAATTATTCTTGAAACAACCACTTGATCGTGTTTTGATAGGTTATATAATATAAATATGTTTTCTTTCAATCAAGATTTATAATATGCCGACATTCAGCCAACAGTTTGTCTGTACACGTTGTCACTAAACAGATTGTACCTCGTGCCATCTGTGAGTGAATGTGTAGGAACTATTTATTTATATAATTATTAACAATAAAAAACACATTGAGATATAACAAAAATATTAAATACATTGAAATACGTTCTAGGACACACTCTCTCTTATTCTCTCTCTCTTTCTCTCGATATTAAAAATTACACGTTACCAGGATTGCTGTTATCACCACACACAGACTCTTTTTTTTCACTCTATCAATATCATGCATATACAAATCACACAGATCATACTTCGCTACACTCATTCCACAACACGAACTTTAATGTTTATTCATACGTTTATCATACACATTCTCCACACTCATCCTTTCTCATATCCCACACTCTATGATTCCACCACATTATCGACTCTAGTTACGCAAGCGTTCCGAAAATTCGAGGATCAGCTTCGAGTTCGCTAAAATTCCAGATAATCTGTTGGTTTCCCCAACGATTTCGCTGCTGTCTCGCCATAATTGGCGAACGTTCGCGCTAAAGCGAGACGGAACCTCGAAAAGGAGCAGCGAACGGAGAATGGTAACGAAGATGGAACGAGAGAGTGAAAGAGACAGAGAGGGAAAGAAGGTGAAGGAGAAAAAAAAGAGAAAGACGGCATTGGTCGACGTGATGCTCATGAATCTCATGATCGATGCTCGGTACATCGGAGTTAAAACGTGTCCAAGTTGGAAGGCCACGGGCCGACGTCCGGTAATGGTCGTCCCAGGGCTTCACCGTGTTACGTGTCAGCCTATGAGACGTTCCGCGGCAATTTACGGCTGCGTACACACCGGCTGTTACGATGCGTCGTAAATATTAGGTTGCTGCAAAAGTTTTGCTCGCTACGGAACATACTGAGAAACACAGGGTCTGAAAACATCAGCGCCTTAGAACTGACACGAGTGGCGGCTGCCGGGGCCATTTTGATTCATAAGTGAAATTTCGTTACGTTTATAGCTGAATTATATACAAAACTTGTGATAGGTAGCTGCAACAAGTATTTGTATTTATCATTGTGTTTGTTTTATTATTTAGACACTGTTTAATCAGGTTTTGTATCGTCTAATAATTTAATTGTGGAAATGAAATGTATAGTTTGATAAGTAAAATTCTTGTTGCAAAATAATTATTTAGACACTGTTTAATCAGATTTTGTATCGTCTAATAATGTAATTGTGGAAATGAAATATAAAGTTTGATAGGTAAAATTTTTGTTACAAGTTAATGGGTATTTACAAATATTTTTTATTGATACTGCATACCGTCAGGTACTATTGAGAACCAACGTATCATAGATCAATGAATTGATCTTAAAATAGGGTACATGTTTAATTTAAAAAAGGGAGTATTGTTCCATTTTAAAAATTAAAGGTTAAATTTACATTTCGAGCATACTTTCATTTATAATAAAAGAACGTTTAAAACCAATCTTTTAAGAAGAAATACAATAATTCCGATACCTTGGATGAACTGACCCTGTATCTGTTAGCCGAAGGTTAAACTCCTTTTAAATTATAGCATTTTCAATACTAATTACAGTTTTAAATCTTCGAGTATAATACTTAAAAAAAGGAAGTATTTTTTACGGTAAATTGCACTACTACTGATAATTTTAGCTGCCTATAAAAATATCTTCGAAGGTAGGCCGACAAAAAGAGAATGTTTTTCATGAGAATTGATTCACGTAACAATTGAATTATTTTTTGAAAACTGTATAATTATTGCTTATTATATTTCGTATACTAACAGATCAAAGGACAGAATTTATGCGGCAACCAAATAAAAGACGATGCACACCGGATGTGGTGTTGGTACACTCACAGAGCGTGTCGCTTCATCATTTTTACTGTTCGTTCTGCGTGGGAGTCGTTAATTTCTAGTCCAGGGCCGCGCGTTTTTGTCGGCAACCTCTGGTGACACGAACTGTGTGTAACACTGCTTATTTTTGGTCCTGTCCTTTGTCGTACCATGCCTTTGAGCTCTTCGCTGGACGATGTTACGTCTTGTTGCGCGTTGTTTTGAGAACGATAAATATAGGGATTGTGTAGTTTTAAGATTAGCCGTTTGATATATGGACGAATATCGCTGACAGAAGAAATACAGCGAGATTATAAAACCAGTGGGATGCAAAAATGACCTAATTATCAATGTTCTGATGATGGAATTGATGAAAATAGAAAATAATGATCCAAACTTCGAGTTGGAGTGCAAACTATAGTGTTCTAACCTGCTAGCCATGTATGGCGAGCACACTGGTTTTAAAAAAGCTCGCATAATTAGATACCATAATTGCTGTTTGCTGTTAATTAAAAGTTTCAGTGAAAACTAAAATACATTCGTGAATTTCAGACATTCCTCAACATTTTCGTGAAACAACTTAGGTATGCATTTTTAAAATAGGACTACACATCCATCAAATATAAATAAATGTACACCATTTTTTCCCCTCAGTTCATCATTTTCCGTCTTTTTTATACTCAGTTTCAATTATCACCACATGGTACTTTATTATAGTTACTTCTGTATACTAATTTTTCCTGATAGATCATTGCACCATATTGGTTGATCAATACCAGGAAATATTATCGACTAAGCTTACTCTTGGTAGGGCAACAAGCTTTCCCACATTCTGAATCAGATTAGTACATGAAACATCGACGATTTCAAATTCCGCTCTCGAAAATCGCCATTTTCCGGCTCAATCGTATCTTATTATCGTTCCCTTTTCCAACGTTCCCTAATTTACTCGAACAAATACCAAGCTGTTTGCGAGTCAAATTGTGCGCGTGGGCGGGTATCCGTATGCGCGGCAGCAATTACGCGCAATTGGATAATTATCGGAACGTCGGACGAGTCGTTCCGATAACCAGAATTTAAACGTTGGAACCCGGCAATACATCGACATTACTTTAACTCGTTCGCTACCAACCGTCACATATATAATGACACATCTGTTTCTTACCACTGCCCGATGTCACATACATGTGACAGACGTTTTTGGGCAATTTACTATGTCATGTTTAAACGTGTTGTGCATTGAACAAAATTGCAAACCCTTTGCACTCGAGAGGTGACTGTTAATCGTCTAATGATACTAACTTCAAAAATTTTCAAATTCGGAATATTTACTAAGATTCGTCTATATTGTATGTCATTTAGTTTAATTAAGTGATATACTAAAATTTACATATATAACTATTTAATCTCTGAGTCTAACTAATAAATAAATTAACTAAAGTCTGAAAATTTGCGAAACCATCGTTTGGTGAGTTAATAGTCACCTCTGGAGCGAAAAGGGTTAAGTTCCAAAATGGTAAAATATATGAAGACTGTACTTGGTCTGCGTTTGCATTAAATTATTTAGAGTTTGTAAACCGATTGAATAGATATTCCATTTTATGGAACAAAAATGGGGAGCAAAACTAACAATAGACAACTCATTGAACTCTGCGTTTGACAAACTTTTTAAGATTTATCATCCAAAATAAAATGAATTTCACATTGAAAAATTGTAATTATATAATTTTTTTATCCATTTCTTCTAATTTAATGTGACACATATATGTGACATATGGGCTACAACGTTTAATTTCTATCTGTAGCCCAGCGTCACATATTTGTGTCGATTTAAAAGAACGTTTATTTTACTTTTTTAGAATTCTCTAAATACACATACTCAAAATCTATTTCAATCGAAGTCATATAATTACGAATAGAATTTTGGGCTGTGACGAATATTTTGCTCAGGAGACCCTGGTAGCGAACGGGTTAAACGCAAGACAGAAGCGTACGAAAAATGGCACGGATACGGTGCAGGCCCGACCGATTTCGTTTTCGCGGCGGGAAAGTGGGTCGTGGGCGGAATGCTCGTTTCATTACGGTGATTCCGTCTCTTTATTTCAATGTCCTCGCTCGTATAGTCAATCTCCATTATCCGCGTCTCGAGAGTTGTGGCCGGATCGTTTGAGCAAATGCCAAAGGTTATTCCCTCGTAAACCCCGCGTCTTATACCCCGAAAGCGGGAGCGCGACTTTTTACGAGGCTTCTTTCGCTCCCTTTACGAACTGATACGTCGAAACCGCGAAATTACTAAGGTGGCATCGGGTATTACGTGTATACGTGGCGAACAACGTATGGCAATAAAAGCTTCTTCTTTGCCTGCTTATTCTTGCGATTCTCCAATTTAATAGTTGACGGATGCAACATTTTCCGACGCCGCGGACTGCGCATCCGATTGTCGATCTTTATCTGCAGCGAATTTACGTGAAATCATTGTAAAATTGCTGCTTACACGCTGAATTTGTATGGAAGAGGATAGACGGATATGCGGATTCGCAGAGAAGAAACATGGGCTATCGGAGGCATGTTCGCCGTGTTAAAACATGTTCATTGTGCATGTGGCTATATCTTCGTGATTCTTTGAGATTTTTTGACACGCGATCGTATAACCTTCCTTACCCTTTTTTAACCCCTTGCACTACTTTGACGAGTCTGACTCGTGATGAAAGTTTTGTGTCAAACATGAATATCACGAGTCTGACTCGTGATCCTAATCTCGGGTCAGCTCAGGTCCATTCTCGGTTCTCTATATTAAAATTTATTTCTGATGTGATAGTTCCACAAATTTTCAGATTTCAGTTAGTTTGTTCATTAATCAGTCCCAGAGGTTAAATAATCATATGTGTAAATTTTAGTATACGACTTAACTAAACTAAATGAAGTTTAATATAAGTAAATCTTGGTAAATATTTCACACTTCAAAATCTTTGAAATTAATATTGTTAGATAGCTAACAGTCACCTTTCGAATGCAAAGGGTTAATATGCAGTAAAATGTGGAAAGAAACGTGGCTCTGATTTTGTATTTAGTTCTTTTATTGTTCTACTTCTTTATATAACATACGATGGTGTAAAGACAAAGTTTTTCTTTTTTACCCTCAAAACAGAGAATAATCACTCTCCTTTTTATTTATCAACAACCTTAGCTTTAAGAATTTACATAGACATATCATTATTTTCTTCTTTTTTCGTTAATATTGTGTCTAAAGAGCTTGACCCGTTAAAAATAAATAAATAAATAAATAAATCTCGTCTCGTTGGGCAGAATATAATTGATTACTGCCCAACTATGTCTGCAAACTGTTCGCCAGTGAACACGCTCCTTTCCGTTCGAATCGATACTCTCTCCATCGGGTGTACGTCCGAGTAACTAACGACCGGCCTATGTTCTTGTTTCAGGTTGCGACACGACCTTGGAGCCCGGATCAGGGCAAGACGCGGGAGATGACCAAGCTCTGCAACCATAAGAGGAAACTTTTGCTGCCGACCACGGCGGCTGGCAGTCCTGTTGCATCCTGTACACCGGCGGTCTCCTCTTCGGCTTTATCCGCTGGCACGGCCGCAACCGCGATTCATGCGAACGCGGACTCGCCCACCTCGCCGGACAAAGCCAGGAAAGGTAAGAGAGCGCGACCTTGGCATGTGCTGATTCCGTTTCATGACTAATTTCGGACTCCCGATTCGATCGGTTCGTTTCGTTCGCGTTGAACATCTTGAAAGCGATAGTTACGCCGTGCTGTTTCTCGAAATTCATATAATAGGGAAATAAGGAGATAGATAAAGGGTTTTGAGAAAGTTGCTAGGTCCGTGTAAACGTTCCCATCGTTTGTTGATCGATGACTGAATAATATTTGAGCTGTTGGGTTGAGATAATGTTGGAATTCACTTTTCGAGAGTAAATTCTAAAAAACGAACAACGATTGCGGTGTAATGGATGATTTAAAGATGAAAGTAAGCTTTGGATAGCTCGTGCAATCAAAAATGAGCTTTGTACCAGTAGTACATAGTTAATTTTAATATATAATATGTTAATTTTAATATATTGTAAAATCGCGACGTGATAATTATTCGAGAAAGTGAGTGCTGCGACAGTGAAAATTGTCTGTTGCTATTTTCTCGGCATTAACTCGGTGACTTCTCGAACTAATTGGAAAAGAGAGGAAAAACACATTTAATATAAGTGATAGTATTTGAGAAATCCTATAGTTAATAATTCAAACATCTGAATGAATGAAACAAAAAAGAATCGTAGACAAAGAAATATGTTTACTTCTTTACGTTAAAATTTATATCGTAAAATACATTAATGAAGCGGACTGTAATTTTTTATTCGCAATTAGAAGGCAACAATTTTATCTGGTTTTACCTTCATTACCATCATACGCTTTATATAAATTTTTAACGCTGATTTTAATCCTGATTTTAAACATGAAAAGTATTTTTATTCCAATTCTCTAAAATGTTTTAAAAACTGCTTATTTCACGAAATGTTCACATTTATATTTATATATTCGTAAACCGAAATAATCATTGCTAATAATAATCATTAATCCAAGAAACAGCACGTTTAGAATTTAATAATTTTTTATTTACTCCAGAACGTTAACAAGATTCGTCTACCCTGAAATTCAAAATTACAGAGTAAAAGATAGAAATTTCTTCCTACTCGTTAACCCTTTGAATGCTGAATACTCTAGGTCGAAATGCTTTGCGTGGATGGCGACCGCCAATTAGAAAGTAGTAACAAATTGTCACACAGAGATACAATACCATAATAGATTTCGCCATACGCATATATGCGTCCATAGCATTCAAAGGGTTAAAGATCTCACGGTTACCGTAGGAAACCATATCGCGGACTTTGCACGTCAAATACCAAACACTAGACCAAAGCAGCCCCATTAAAAAGAGGTATCCCATCGCATCTGGCGATGCTCTCGCAAAGGAAATCGCCAGCTACCACCCGAGTTCCGTTTGGCGCTCGAGGGCGCGTTGGTGGCCGATTGATCAAAATCAGAATTTTCCCCGGGGAAAAGTTTCTTCTTGGCGCGGGTTCTCCGTACGAGCAGCCACGGGAACTCGTCCGGGCCCGATCGCATTATACATACTCGCCAATCAATCTCGCGTGTATACCATATCCCAGTCCCCGCAAGCTATGGGGCATAGAGAGAGCGAGCCGCACACACGTCCCTCTCCCCGCCTGTCCATCAATATATATCCTCCAAAGTTTTCCCATCGATCCGCCGTATTAACAAAGTTCCGGCTGGCAGTCAGAGCGGCGGCGCGCCATAATCGCCGGGAACGTTTATTCACCGTCGTACCAGAAAACACGCGGCGGGAACTTTTATTGGAGGACGACCAAAAGTTTTTCCACCGCGCCTCGCGGCACCCGGGCCGCAGCGAGCCGCGATCATTAGGGCGCAGCGAACGGGAAAAAAAGTTCCGGGAAGAAGAAAAGGAGCGGCGAAATTGCGACATTAGCGGGGTCTGTTGCCACCCTCTTCGCCGCTCCACGTTTTTTCCCCCTTTTTTTTATCTCGCGGTCCTCTTTTCGCGCACGAAGAGACGGCATTGAAGCTCCGAATGTCGGCGAATAGAGAGGATGGGGCGCGGGGGTGGCGGAGAGAAGGCGTTGGCCTGAGGGGTGGAATGATGTATCACCATGGCGGCTAAACTCTCCGTCCGGATTTCATTACTAAATCCTATAACCGACCAAGCGAGACCGTCTCTTTCTCTCTCTCTCTCTCTCTCTCCCTTCCTCTCGCTCTCTTGTTCTCTTTCCCTCTCGTTCTCCCTCTGTCTATATCTCTCTTCCTCCCTCTCCCTCATCACTTCTCTCTCTTTCTATCTGTCTATTTATCTATCCCTCCCTCCCTCTCACTCTCTCTCTCTCCTGGTATCTCTTTGTTTCTCTTTTTCTCCTGGTATCTCTCTCCTTCTCTCTCTCTCCCTCATCACTTCTTCTCTCTCTTTCTATCTATCTATTTATCTCTCCCTCTCTCCCTCTCTCTCTCTCTCTTCTGGTATCTCTTTCTTTCTCTTTCTCTCTTGGTATCGCTCTTTCTCTCTTGGTATCTCTGTTTCTCTCTCTCTTCTGGTATCCCTCCCTCTGTCTTCTGGTCCCTCTCTCTTTTTTTCTACCCTGGTATCCCTCTCGCTTCCACCCTGGTTAAACCGTTTTCCTTGCTTCTTTATTCTCTTTTTCGCCTTCTCCTTTCTTCGTCGCGTCGCTAATTAAACGGCTGTTATTCCGAGCGAGCTTGTGCACACACAGCGAGAGTCGCGCTTATGGTTTTCGTTCGTGGGAGACCCGGAGAGACAATAGAGCGCGCCGCTGCATTGAAATTCGTCGAGTGTGATTTGATCGTTCGCCGGTTTCCGGGGCTGCGGGATTTAAAGGACAGCGTTGTTGCTTGCTCTTAATCGCCTGTTCGCGAGCTTTCCGGCTGTGCTCCGTTTTATCCGGTGCGATTTGAACCGACGAGTTTCGGTACTCGAGGGATGGGGGTAGCTCTCGGTGAACGAGCGATATTAGTTTTCGAAACTGTTGAACAGACGCGTTTATAAATTTTGAGCCTCTCAGCTAATAATAGAAAATTTTGATGCAACGTAAGCGAATTTTAGGTTTGTTTGCTGTTGGAAATTGAAAACATTGATACCGTGGGGTTGATTATTTTGGGTCTGTTAGAAATGTTATTAAGAATTAATTTGAATATCATAACGTTACAACAAGGGTTGAGGTTTTACTGTAATTCTGAAAAACGTGAAATATTGTAATTTATCGTTGTAGTTGCGGAAAATGTTCCCATAGTGAGGTAGTAAATGTTACTCTCACAATTTAAACCGTTCCAGAATACCCACATTCCTCAAATTTCTATTCTTCATATCATAGCTTTCCGTTCGTTGTGTCGTTTAAAACTTTAGGAACACCATTTATGTTTAATGGTACAGCATTCCAGGTACCATTTTTGCTACCATTTTATATTCGGAAATAAAATACTTCTTGTACACCGTAGTTTATAGTTTAAATAGCTGTTGCTAATAAATAATATTCTGTTCGATCGGTCCGATAAAATTTGAATTACCATATAAATCTGATTCCATGAGAAGAATCATAAAATTTCGCGTAGAATCAAAGACGGCGGATAAAAGGAACTATTTTCACCAACGCGTCGCTTGATAAGTTCGTTCTATAATTCGTGGCTTCGATCGACCCAACACTTTACGAAGATTTATCGGTTATACCACGAATTACGTTCCATCCTGCACGTGTACGACGCTGGCATGGTGTTTCCATGGGACTTTATAGGGCCGTTTCAACATCGACGCGAGCGTTCGCGTTCACGGGTGTCGCTTCGATTCCAATTTTCCGGTGATATAAAACGACGCGGTCCGAGAAAACGTCACCCTAACTTCTCCTCGCCGTTCCCCTCTCCCCGCCGCTTTACTCCACGTTTCTCTTTATGGGGAGCATTTCAGCGGCAGAGGTAATACGTTTGCGTGGTGTGCAAACACGCGCCCCCCTGAATCGCGAACGGAGAGGAGAAATAAAAGGAATAAGCTACGGGTGGAGGAGGGGGAGGAGGGGCGAATCGAATGAATCTTTATCGTCGTCGCTGTTCCGCAAGTACGAGTCTCAATAACGAAAGTCGATTTCATTTCTCTTCTCTTCGTTTCGGTTTCGTCTGGGGTGAGCAGCTTTTACGCGAGGCAGCTTGCTAAGAGACTCGATCGAGTTACTCGATCGATTACTATTAATAGAGGAATTTCGATGGATTCATGCTAGCATTTAAATTTACCAGACTAAGCCACGAATAACTTCTGTTTTTTTTTTTTTCGAATATTGCCTGCCATTCTTTATAATTTGTACTCGTTTATCGCTTTTTCATTGGAAAGTTTGATCTACAAAAACCTTTAACCCGTTCGTTGTTTTGTCTGCACGCAGACAAGGTAAAATATAGCTAGGTAAATAAATAGGTATTTGAAATAAGTAGGTGTAATTCATCGAGAAAATTATTGAAAAATGTAAAACAGCGCTTACAAAACAGAAATTTGTTTATGAATAAAGATACATTTGAAATGTGTTCATTTTAAATAAAAAGCATATGAATTGAGATGATGCTGGTATCTGAATGCTTTTATAATCGGCTTTATATATTTTAAATACAGTAGAGCCTCTCATCCCTGTAATAATAAGGGAACATTTAGGTAAGAGAATAATTATTACTTTGTACAGCTATCCATACATAATTATTTGTTGCATAATTTTTGCTAAATTGGAAAATTATGCGTTATAAAAGTGAATATTCAAACTGTAAAATACACAATAAAATAAAACAAATAAGTAAAAACGGGGAAACAGCGCGTGCTGTAGAATAAAACAGAACGCGTTATAAAATGCGTAAATAAATGTCGTTCTCGAACACTTTTCAGTTATTATCAGATGTTACAATGTATTACGTTTTATTAAAGCAACCGATAAGATTTATCAGGGAAACCATTGCTCGTTTCACCACACTGTATCGCTTGACAAATGGGAATACCATAGCAACGATATAAATGTATTTAATACAACAATCGCGAGATAAATACGGAGAATCGTGTGGGTTGCATACTGTGCGCAACTGAAAACTCATTGCCATATTTCGAGAACGACACCACCCATTGAATTTGAACTAGCGATACGATACACGATTTTATTGCCCTTTGTCTGTCAATAACAAAAGCATCGATTGGACCGAACAGAGTGTTTAACGTATATTCAAAATGATACACGAGGCAAACAAGAACGTGTCAAATAATGTTCCGCGGTGTGCAAGCTCTTGCTGTTACCCGATCGATTATGGCTGTGTTACGACGGCGCGATATGCTTCACGCCGCTTCGTATTTCTGTGAGAACGAGTTCACAAACAGTGTACTATCCAATAAGCAGCTTAAAGTGATATAGAATACCAAACGAGTGCCTATAACTTCTTGTCCAGTCATTTCACCAGGAAAATTAATTACCTGTCAATTTTAAAGCATTATATTGGCCAACAAAATTATTTTAGAATTTTCTGCCTTTTTTCTTGTTTCCCGATAACAACTACTAAACCATGCCCTGAAAAATCTTCCAGAAGGCATCGATCAACCATTGTTTAGTAGTAACGAGTTCGTATACAACAAAACTTGCACGAACTCATCTACTATCCAGAAAAGAGCCGGCAATTAATAATCAGACCAGGTAGCTCGCATAATTTCCGACAACCATCGTTTCGAGGGCTCCGTCCCGCGCGCGATTCCCAGACAGTTTAAAGCCTACTCAGGCGAACCCTCAGACGATCCACAAATTTGCATTCGGGTTGTCCCCGTCGCTACAATCCTGTCGGAGGCGCTCCCCGTGACCGGGGGGTGTTAGGGTTGTAGAGGCGGTGGCGAGCTAGCTGGCCGGAAGAGGAACCAATCGGCCGGCTGGTGTCTTCTTATCGTCCCGGCGATCAATAAGTCCCGGGAGTAGGAAAGAATCCGCTCTCCATTCGCTGCCAGAGCGACGTCAACGCGACGATGTTAGTTTGGTGGACGGGCGGCCGTGTGCAGGAGGGGCGAGACAGAAAAGGAGGACGAGGACAGAGGCTGCTCTGCTGTGGTGGTAGTGGCAGACACAGAGAGTTGATAAGGGTTAATTTCGTGCGAGCAAGCAAGCGGCGCCGCGGCGCACCGCTTCGAATGGGGCGAAGAGAGAGGAGAGAGGTGCTGCTGCGGTCCAACGTCTGTGTCCGGTTGTGATTCTTGCGCCTGCCCCGGAGTGATGTTCACCTCCGCCGACATCGTTTCAAACCACCTCCGGCTCGTCCTCGGCCGTCTTCCTGTTGCGGTCGCGCAGGCGCATTTTACACCGCTCCCGTTTAGTCCGCATCAACGGCTCGGCCACGTCGTAACGTCCGATCCACGCTGGGATCGTGACGAGCGAGCTGGGGAAAACTAGCCCCTGGCGGAGGTTCAATTGGGTTTCAGTGATTCGAGTGTCTTCGAATCCTTCGTCGTTCCATTGGCCGGCGAGGGGTCTTCTCCAACTGAACGTCGCTATAATTATGGTCTTTGGTTCGGTCGTTTTAGTCCCCGCATCTGAATCGGTTGCCATCCGGTTCGCTGTTTCGATTCGCACCGCGAGGACTGCCTGAGAGCGATGGGAACGATCTTTGGTTAGCATGTTCGGAGTCATGTTTGTTGCCGTGTGTTCATGAAGAGTTCATTTAAATTGTTCATTTAAATTGAAACTGTACGTGCGCAATTTGAATCGATGTCGATGGAAATGAAATGTAACGAAACAGGCAGTTTTATGGAAATAGCCTTAAGAATGACGAATTATTCGTTTCACAAGATAACGGGGAAAGGGGGATTTTTCCGCCATTTTTACCTATACGACGTTTCTTTGTCGAGAAGATAGCGATATCCTCTTTTATAAAATTTCAAATATTCTTAATAATTGCCACATCGTCCTTGCTGTGTGAGATTTGTCGATAACGGTGACACTTGCAAATATAAGTCACTGACTACAAATTTTGGAGCGGAAGGGGGAGAACGAATTTTACGCGTTCACGCGAACCTCCCTCGGAAGCCACAAAATGTTTCGAAGATTTTACGCGAATCTTCACCCCTTTGAAAATCGGGTTAAACTATCGTCGTTGCAGACAACCTGCCCTTGCTCCTAGGTGGATTCATTATTACATCCACCCTACCTCTCTTTCGCCCATCCGTTTCCCCTGTTCTCTTCATCTTGCTTCACCCGCTTCCGAATTATCTTCCCCCATTGAAGCCGTGAAGAATAATTATCCGCTGTAGGCTTACGGATAAAAGACCGCCATTGAAAACCATCCCCTTTGCCACCCTTTTACCGTTCTGCTTTTTGTTATCCCCGTAAATCATGGTAATTTCGTAGTGTGAACGCTTGTTGTAGCAGCTTGTCGGTCGATGATTGCGAAGGGTTGTACAGTATCACTTGAGTTTGTTTTGTTCACATTGAAAACATTTTGCGAACGAAACGTGAAGAGTTAAATTAAAATTTTACGTTGAAGACGTTTTACGTTTACTCATAGAAATTATGCGCACTCTGTATTCAAATTTACGAGTAAAGATAGTTTTATTAAAATTATCCTACGATACTAATCTTTTATTAATTTGCAAATGTTTATCTGTTTGATTACAAAAAGTCTTTTTGTGCTATTCTGTTCTTGAAAGAGAAAGAGAAATGCAGTTTGTTCAAAAAATGTGCAGATATGTAGAAGTTAAGAAAGAGAACGAATATTAGTTTGAAAATAAAATATGCTTAAAAGGAGGACTAGTGGATTAAAGGGATACGAATTTTGGAATTGTTACGCTAAATAGGACTTAACCTTGCGGTGAGACTTCAAATGAAACACTTGTTCATTAAGGAGCCTGAAGCAGCGCTTGAATAATAAGTGGAGGGCTAAAATTAGAGTTAGGGAAATGAGTCGTATTTTAATTTTTCATGATCTTGAAGAGTTGACCGTGTTTCAGAATTACACTAAAAATAAACACGACTTTGTACACCGTCAAGATTTTAGTTACCAAATTTGCTTGAATCACTTTTTGTCAGTATCGACTTTATTTCGTTTTACAGATGGTCTCAGTAAGAAAAAGAAGAGAAAAATAGGGGGGATTGGAAATATTTTCTCCGGAGTCTCAGTGTCCCAACTTATGGCGCAACGGGAAAGAGCTATTGTTGCGGCGTCCGGAGTACAAGGGTCGCCGGTACCAAATGGATCACAGGTAAAATTATATCAATTTTAACGAACTTTAAGTAGAATTGATTATTTCGATAGTTAAACATTTGTTACGAGTGCAGTTTTCTCAATAATTACATTGTATTGAACGTGTAATATTTACGCGTGAACATTCTTCTTGTTTCAGGTGTGGCCAATCGCGATCCCTAATTTGCAGGTTCAACAAAATAATCAGCAGATTTGTCACCAGACGTTAAATTCACCGTCGCAAAATCAAGATATAAACGGCTGCGCAACAAGAAATCCTCAGCAAAGGTTAAATCAGCATAATATGTCGGGGATGCTAATGGGAAACTCGCTGATTATGAATCAGCAAGGCGCTAATTTTAACAACATGACTCAACAGCAGCAACAATTGCTGCAACAGCAACATCAACAGCTTATATTGCAGCAGCAGCAGCAGCAGCAGCAACAACAGCAGCAGCAGCAGCAACTCATGCAACAGCATATATCTCAACAACAGCAACAACAGCAACAACCTCAGCAATTGTTACCTCACCATCAGCAGATGCAACATATGCAGATTTTGCAACAACACGAGCAGCAACAGCATCAGAATGCTGTCGTGAATCAGTTAACCCAACAGCAAGGTTCACATTACTTGAATCAATTAAATCAACAAGCACTACATGTAATGCAGCAGCAAGAGCATTTAAATCAACAGCAGCAACAACAACAACAGCAGCAGCAATTACATATGCAACAAATGCAAAAGCATAAAATGCAGCAGCAACAGCAACAGCAACAACAACAGCAGCAGCAGCATTTGACTCAAGAAGTTGAACAACAGTCAGGGAATTACAATCCTCAACATTCGTCAGAGAATTATGTGCATCACATGCAATCTTCGCAGATAACAGCTCAGTCAACTCTTCATCCGCAGTTGCATCAAATTCATCAACATCAGTTGCAACAACAGGGGCAACAGCATCAACCTAATCAACACGTGATGCAAGTGCAATCTGCAGATCATTTTCAAATGCAAATACAACAATTGCAGCAACAGCAACATCATCAGCATCAGCAACAGGTGTCGCAGATATGTGTGCAGTCGCAGTATCCTAATCAACAGCTGAATCATCATTCGTTAGATGTAATGCAACAACAAGTTTCCGGTTCTGTGATGAATACTGCTGATATGCAAAATAGGCATAACCGTACGCCTTCTGTGACGGATGAAGATTTGAATGCGAAACAGATGCAACAACAACAACAACAACAACAGCAGCAACAGCAACAGCTTTTGCTGCATAATCATACCATACAACGGAATCATGTCGTACAAAATGGAAATTTATCGAATAATCCGCACGAAAACATGCAACGAATGTACACTCAGAATCAAGTTCAGTATCCTATAAGAAATTTCGATACTTCAAAAGGAACTGTTGTAGATGTGAAACATCAACAACCATACGCTTTATCTAACGTAGCGGGGCGAAGCCCGACTACCAATCATGCTGTTGATGCGCAGCCTGGAATGGGACCAAATGGGCAACCCGGTAATTTGCATTTCAACTCGAGAACACCGCCTTGGCAGCAAAATCGATCAGCCTCGGGTTCTCATCAGCCTTCTCTCGCCACTGTTCAGAACATCACATGCAATTCTTTCGATCGTGTTCCACCTCTACATCATCACATTCCACAAGCGTCTACCTGGACTGACGAAGTGGCGCGCAAGAAGGCCAAGTCTAGTAAAATAATGGTGAAGAAACAACGTCAACATAGTGTCACGGATACCCGAAACAGTAACCTCGATCAATCAGCGTCGAGTCCGATCGACGAGTTCAACGAGAAAAGTCAACAGAATAGTAATCAAATAGGTTCGACTGTTAACAGTAGTGGTCCATCGTTTCTAGAAGATCCTAGCGGTTACCTTGCACAGCAGACTGCTTTGTTGAACAGCACGATATCGAGGCAAACTGGTGTCAGTAGTTCTCAAGTAGGAATGGTTAATAATTTAAAAACACCGCAATCGAATCATGGATCCCACTTGTCTAATAACACTTATCTTCCGCAACCAAAGCCTTCCTCCGGCACTAGCCCCACGAGCACATCAACGTTCAGTTCTGTGAAGAATCACGCAACCTCGCCTGTTGTTGTGCACAGTAGCATGACACCGACGTCGAGCAGCGGAGGAACAGATTCAGAGAGTAGTCCTTGCCAAGGCTGTGTTACCAGTGCTGATACTCAGTCCTACGTGCAAGATCAGTATAAACAGCAGATGCAACGCCAGTACCTGATGCATTCAGATCAACGCGAAGATCCTGTTACGTCTTCTACGTTTGGAGAGCAGTATCAAAATAACCAACAGCAAGCTGATTCAAGACCGATTCAAGGAGGTACCGTGAGTACCAGTCACGGATCTCCGATCGGTACGAACAGTCCAGCGAATTCGGACACACCAGCCTCGTCTACACCAGGAATATCGCAGCCGGCAACACCTCAAAGCCTTATCTCGTCCCAGCCATCGACACCTCATAGTTATTCGCAACCGCCAACACCTCATTCGCACCCTACGTCTGGTCAGGTGCCATCTCAACCTTTAACACCTCAAGCTCAGCAACCGACGCAGTCCTCGGTTAGCAGTGCTGCACCAGAGCAACGTTCGGAAACGCCTTGCTCTGCTACAACGAGTTCAAATGTAGTTCCTTCTAGTACGTCCTCGTCGCAAACATCCACCTCCGGTACAGACAATATGACGCCTCAAATTACAAAGAGGCAAACCACGAGGCAGTCTTCCCTGGATGGCTACCAGCCGCATCCGCATACTGTAAACGCCGTTTCGAGAGTGCCGATAAATCATTTTGCTGGTGCATCATCAGTGATAACCACAATGGCAAGTGGACACACCGTTAGCAGTAATACCATTACATCTGTATTAGCCGGAAGGGCGAACACCGCCACGGTTTCGATAAATACTCCTTCTGGAATACCGAACCCTGCTATACCGGATTTGCTCTCGAACAAACCACAGCATCAAGCATCCTCGACAACCTTAACAAATGCATCGGCCACCGCTGTTGCTACTTCTTCTGTTCCGAATAGTCAACCATCGATAACAATAAGTGTCTCAAAGTCGCCCTTAGAGATGGTTCAGAGTGTCGTTAGCAGTATACAGGTACCCCAGGCCAGTACCAGTTCACCAGTACAACCACCAAATCAGCAACAACAGCAACAGCAACAGCCAACACAACAGCATCCCCAATCTAATGTCCAAGTTCATAATGTTCTTACATCTGGCGGGATACTGAAACATCCTGCTGGATCCACCTTACCGCCTGGTCACATACTAGTGTCTAATGGTGGCCAGCTTATAATGGCTAGCACAGGGTCAGGAATTAACGGCGTTATGGCACCTCCTCCTCCAAAAATCATTTCCAACTCCAATTCCATGCCACCGTTGTCAGTGTCGCCTATGGTTACCAGTGTAACCGGAGCAGTTAGTCAGGTGATCCCTGCAGTTGGTGTAGCTCAACAAGTTATCGGACAACCAACGGTACTTGTGAACACTATTCAGACTCCTGTCCTTATACAGCCTGGTGTCATGACGATGGACAGTATAAGTCAGAATGTTCAAATACCGCATCTAACCGTTGCAACTGGGAACGTGATACAGAATGCTCAGTCGATTATAGATGCGAATCAGGATGTCGCGAGAAATGTTGGTGCGAACCAAGGAATGGTAAATCGGCAGCCTGCATTACTGTCTCCCGAGTCAGCGATGAACAAAAAGAAAGCGTACAAAAAACGAAAGGCAAACCCGCAGACAGTGGCGTCGATGTTGCACATTGCTTCCTCTCAACAGAACACCGGCATGTTAATGCAGTCCCAATCGAATTTCGCGCAGCAGAATTTCCAGACCCAAAGCATAGGCGGTCCGATGTTGCAAGCGTTAACCATCGTGCCTGGAAAAGGCGGAGCGCCTGCTCAACTGGTGATGAATGGACAAGCTGGTGCAACGTCCGCACAGTTCAATGCCCAGCAGATCATCACGAATCCTCAACCGACTCAGCAAATAAATCTTCTCCAGCCAGTAAATCTACTGAACGGAGCTACTGGAATGGTTCAAAATTTCCCCACCATTCAACAATTCATTGTCCCTGGTATAGGAAGCATGGTTATGTCTGCTGATGGAACGGCCACTTTGTTGCAAGATACAGGGAACATCGGCATGCAGCTGCAGATACAGAACGTGAACGGTCAGAACGTGCTAACCCCAGTGCAAAGTCACAGCGGAATATTCAATCCGAGTCAGAGCATTTTAGCAGCTGGTCCTGCTGGAATGGTTATCCGTGCACCGCAAGCAACCGGTGGGAAAATTATTCAGCAACATAGTCCAGGCGCACAATTTTTGTCACCGAACAGCGGCCAGTTCTTGGTAAACGGGACGACATCGTTCGGGAATCAGCTGAGTCCGATAGTAGCGAACGTTAGTCCGAATCAGCAGGTGACTTTCAACACCTCGCAGGTTCGGCCGACAAACATGCAGGGCCAACAAGAGTTCATACAAATGAATGGGCAAACGTTGATGGTACCTTGTGGGACCGCGCAAAACATCGCCGTTTCGTCGGCCTCCAATCAACAGAACACAACGTTCGTTCAACAGAATACTACGATCGTGCAGCAACAAACGACCATGGTGTCGAACAATCAAATACCGAATTTTCAAGCTGCAGCTTCTAACGGAACCACCGTCGATCCTTCGTTGAACATCGACCATAATCAGTCGTATATTCTGAGTTCTGGAATGATTCAAGGGAAAGCGCCCACTTCCCCGAAAAGTAGCGTGAATTCGCCATCCTCTGAGCAAAATGTCGAACAGCAGCAATATGTTCTCGCCAGCAGCAGTACGACTGTCGTTGAGAAAACCGGCCAGCAGACCGATCAGCACAGTCCGTTAATGGCGAGGCACTCGGTTTCCACGCAGACAGCTGGAAACCAAGCGAACATGGCGCAGTCGGCTATGATGCGACAAGGATCACCTCCGGATACTACCACGCACAGCCCTGGAAATAGCCAAAGGTCCAACAGCCCTGCTGTGGACACAACTACACATGGAGCGGCCTCACCTGCGCCACCTGTTACAGCTAGACATCACTCGTCGTCTACGGTAATTGTTTATTATTGAATAAAACGAACGGGTTAAATTTGAATTTGGTAACATACGCAAGCGTGTATTAGGTGGATGCGAAAGTTTGTCGGATTTGAACAATAATTATATTATATTCACTTTTAGTACTTCTATATATTCTTTTATCTGTTATTAAATTAGGAAAATTACATATAGTTGGTCTGTAATCATAGTGCAAGATTTTATCAATTTTTATTTGAATTGATCTATAAAAATTAAGTTTCTGTACTTATTTAACATGTAAAAGTACTTTGTAAGTGGAACTGTGTTAAGTAAGTTGTGTTAGATACAGTGCGTTTAGGAGAAGGTGGCTGGGCAAAAGAAAATAACTCTTATTAACTAATAACTGTTATAATCATAATGCGTATAAGTCTGCCTTTACTGACACAATGATAGAAATAAAGCAAATAATCGGACAATGCAAATGAAGTACTCCTCTTGCCTTTGTATCATCTGATAGGCACATACTACAAATAAAAATTAAATTTGCTAATTTGTAATTCATATATAGAACCTTATAAAATAATTGAACGCGTTAAATATTAATTTGCGTTTTCAGCCAATGGTTCATTGCGTGTCAAGTAGCGAACCAGACTCAGGCGATGTACCAATGGCGTCGGAAGATTGGAGAATTCAAGGTATCACCACGAAGGAAATCACGCTTAGTCAGCCGGGTCTCCACGGGAAGACTTACGTGGAGTCGACGGTGACTACTGGGATCCAGGTTGGTACCCATGTAGAGCAGGTCAACCGTCATCTAACTCTAACAGACATGCACCAGCCAGCCGATACGACACACCCTGAAAACACATACGCTGACTCACAGGAGCATATGGACACTTCATCACCAAATCATTCCATATATTCTGACACAATGGACCATTCTCCCGTCGAAGATCAGCTAAGCGTCTCTAAAGAAACGACGGACATCTCTTACACAGAGATGGACGTCAACACGTTGCCTGTTGTAGGTCACGGTCATTATCAGCCGATCCTCTATCACAGTCAGCATTATATCCCCAATACGAACGTTTATCGACAGCAAACTTTAGTGCCAGACCATACGCATTACGCGATGTTGCAGCAAACGAAATTCGATCCTAAGTCTTGCGTCGAAACCGATCAGACTGAATCGCAAACCGTTCAGCACGTCGCAGAGCAGGACGACGTAGATCAAAATTCGGAGGAGAACCGTTTGGAGAGTCAGAACAGTGATACTCCCTATTGTCCTCAAAGCGATAATTATCAGAAATTCGTGAACATCGACATCGCTGCGCCAGCAGGTCTTTATCCTCACTTGTATAATTATAAGTCTGATCCTAATAGCATTGCTGTCGTGAACTATTCGCCCAGTAAACAGGCCTATATCAATCCATACATTTACAATCAATTCGTATATGCGCAAGAGGCTGAAGACGGTGAGGAGACCGACTCATCGTCGGAGGACTGAGCATCTTTCTTTCGTACGAGGCCGATTGATTAATTTTGTACATTTTTAAATTACAAATCAGTGGCATTCCCTTCACGCAAGGGGCGGATACACGCGTTTAAATCGATATTATTAAGTTTGTAATTAGTTTGTATTTAACGTTATTAATTTTTAACCCGCAAACGTTTTTTTGTCAGCTGAGCGACATTCGGCTCGCTTTTAATTAGCATTATTATTTAAAACGTACATTGGAATAATGTATTAACTTGTACGATCAACCGTGTGTTAACGGATCATTAAGGAAAAGAAACACGATTCTTTATAATGGTAAACAGAGAAAAAAAAAAAAAATAAATTTTTACTAAACAATACTTTTTTTTTTTGCTAGAATATTATCTGACATTACATGTTCCTAAATATTCAAAACGAACTAAGAGAATATCTTTTGCAATCAGCATGCGTAATCAGAGTTTGGATTTTGTCACCTTGGTACCGTTTCTCGTTTGCATGCCATCTAAGAATGAAATTTTTCGGACGTGCCATCTGATTCGGCCATCGATAGCGTAGAAAACGTAAGTTTTCTATTAACGACAACCTCGCCGAATGCTCATCGCGTCGTCGTTGTGTCGTTGAGGAAAGATTGTTCTGTTCGAGTAGTTTGTTTTCCTTTCTCTTTGTTTCACGTAACGTTCATTTCTCGCTTATGTTTTTCACGCTCGGTCGAAAGAATGATGAAGGATCTCGCTGGAGAAAGAGAGATGGGGTATTTTTTTTTTCGTAACGAAACGAGCGATTTGGCGGACGATAGATTTGAAATGATAATTGATAAAGCATGTGACTGGTAGGCTTGTGCCTGAGTTGATCGAGTTGTATTTGACAGATCTATACGTCAGAGACGTTGAAGCAAGCGGAAGGTGTGGTGAGCACAGTGAGGTGCGAGGGCAGGGAACATGCCCTCGGCCGCGGAATCAAGCGAAAGCTGGACTCCATCCATTCCATGCATTCTACCCTGCATGAAGACCAAGATGGTCAGTATTGTATGGTATTCTTAGACGTTAATCGTAAGCTAGTTCTATAAATAGTTCTGTTACAATATCGAACCACATTTTGATAATCAACTTTAATGATTAAACTTAACTCGAATGTCTTTAACGAATTTTCTGACATTATTAGGCGCTGCAGAAATTTTATAATAAATATTATAATTGTTTTTAGTATTCTCACTGATTTCTCATACATTATTTAATTATTTGTCGTTAAAGTACAGTGTTTTTTTATTGTTTTATAATTTTATTTAAAATTTTCATCGGGCACGTTTGATTCGCAAGGTTGTTTGTACGTAATCTGACAATACTTATGCGCTCTTCTAATATTTGAAAAGATTCATAAATAAATGTTCTTTTAATTGCGAAGTTTTGCTGGTTATAGTTAATTTCTAAATTATGCAAGGAGGATCTTAAACAATGTTTTTTTGTAGGTAATTTAATAAAAAAGTTACTTTATCAAAGTGATGTTTGATAGTAGTTCTACATTGACAAGTGATTAAGAATAATAGAAATGAATTTAATTGCATGATAATCTTAGAAATACAATTTAATTGATGAAGATTTCACGTTGCTTGTCGATGGTTACTATAATATGTATCCTACAATGATCGTTAGTATTAAGAATGCTTCTGGCTCTAACACGTTCGATTGTTGATGTACAAAGATACACGTGTTTCTTCATACTACCTCATACTTTGACATACGGAGCATGCTTTCATTATAATACGTACACGATCTTATTAATTTATGTTCACCTGCCTGTGTTGCTTTCTCATCTATTTTTTCGCTTTTGTTTGTCGCATGTATAGGTGCATGATTAATTACCTCATTGCTTGTTGCATTGTGTGTACGCTTTGGTAATGCTTCTCAAGCGATGTCCAAGATGTATTCATCTTTAAAGCTAGTACGAATGATCAAACAAAAATATCCTCCCGCAATTTGATCTTTAAATTATCCACCATTGATTAAATCGATATCCTTAAAGATACAGTTTATTTGAATAACTGGGAAAAGGAATATTTTCCTTTCGATACCATGATTGCTTACTTGCTTTTCACTCGAAAATACGATAATTAATAATAATTAAATACAATCTTAAATTAAATACATATTAATCTATAAAAATTAGAATTCGAACAAAATACTAAGTATTCCTTTTCAATATGTTAATATTTTCATAATTTCTTTTTCATTTACCTACTATTGAACCGTATCGTGGTTCAATAATACGAATACAAAAAGAAATCGAACAGAAAGATCGTTTAAAATTTGTTGCAAACGCTTGAAGCAGGTAAGTGGTGTCAATACTAAACATTTTTGTTCGTTGGAAAAAGAAAAGTCCCCGGAGACTCGATGCTTTGCTATCACGTAAAAGTAACGCCGGTGACGTTTATAAATTAATAAATTTTGTAAATAATTCTCATCGGAAGGATTTGTTGCGTTCCTAATCGTTTTATTTATTTATTTTTTTTTTTTCTACTAATTGGCTGTCAGGTTTGTTAATATCCATTGTCCACGCAAATTGTCATCTACCTACCATTGAAGGGGCCGAGGGGCTTTCCGTCATACATCCATACATACGTTCATTTTCGGCGCGGGTGTGTGGCTCACCGATTTTATTTATCGCGGCATCTCTTGTACATAATCATCCTCACGTTTCTCGTGTCGCATGCGCATAATCTTGGGGAGGGATCGTTGTTTTCGCCCTAGCCGCGCCAAAATCCGAGGGACAGGGAGAGAATGGGGGAGAGAGAGACTGAGAGAACGAGTGAAAAAGAAAGAAAGAGAGAAAGAGAGAGAACTCGGGTTGTACGTGCTCGAAAATTTGTCACGTAAATCCGCAGCTTTATTACGTTCGTAATTTGCAGTTCCAAACGAGAGTCTGGAATTTACGATTCGAGCGTTTCGCCGTTTGAAGCCGCGGAAATAACGGAAAATGATCGCCCAACCGCGTTTCACGGATCCCGTCGTTTACGATCGAGTTACGGTTGAGAGAGATTTATCGGCGGTGCCGGTCGTGAATTGAACGTAAAGGAAGAGTACGATATCGGGTGACGGGAAAGAAGCAGCGAGGATTCGTTAGGGCAGGATCTTGTCGTAAATCGGTTAAACGTCGGTGTTATACGTAACATTTACAAAAAAAAAAAAAAAGAGAAGATTTATCATTGCTGGATCGCGGAATTTTACGCATTCTTGGAAATTTTAAACGTGCAAACGCGTAAAGAATGCGCATGATACTCGAGAATATGAAAAATTTTGAAGGTGAACCAATCGTCAAAATATTGGGTGATTGCAAAAGTTCATGCCCGATTTGACTAAAAATAAATACAACACATTTTCATAAAAAATAGTATTTATTAATCAATGTTTTTAAGTTGAATTACGAAGCATTTAGATAATTGTCGGTTAATAATATGATTATAAAATAAATAATTGTACAGTCTAAACTCTGCATGCTTTGCCATCTACCAAAATCGGGCACGAACTTTTGCAATCGCCCAATATTTATAAAATAAAACGAACTTTTATTTGAGTTTTAACAACGGTGTTTCTCGAGAGACGAATTTATTTAAAAATCGGCAGTCTAATCGTTACCGAAGGAATCGAATGTTTGTGAAATTCCTTTAAATTCGTTTGGACAGAAATTTTAGCGAATCTTGACTGTTGATTCGGGAAGCGGAAAAGATCGATACGGACCATGTAATTGCATGTTTTGTTCAAACCGTCTGATACCTCATTTATTGCCACTGATCTCGCCTACCACCATTTTGAATGAAGCTACTAATCATTTTTTAACGAGCACACACGCGAGCAGCAAGCACATTTTAAGAAAAGTAAGAACATCCTTACCGATACAGATGTAGTGGTACTCATCAGTTAGGATTTCAATGCACCAAGAGCATACTCATTTCGCTGTTATGCGTTGCACCCCGTTCATCAAGATTAACACACAACTTCAATCGAGAGTCCGTGGGATCGTGATACTTTTACGAATAACTCACTTATTTGAGTTTCGAAATAATACGATTGCTATTGATTTTCGATAATCGATAACACTTCACAAAAGCAAGATACTGTATTCGAACTATACTGCTGCTATACGAAACCCACAAAATTTAACACAAAAATTTTAATTAGCAACTATACAGAAATACAGTACTTTTAGATACTATTTATATTACTTAAAAATTACTTAAAAATTGCAAAAGTTTCAAAAATTTATCTATACATTGCTATACTACCAAAAAATTGTTCAACAGCCAAATAAAATTCCACGAAGCTAAAATTAGACGAAGCTCGAAGGATTACTTAATCTCTCTCACTACACTATCAAAAAATTGTTCAATTCAATCCGATAATAAGCGATTGTTTAAAATTTCACGATCCCGCGACGCTCCTAACGCTTTCTCGAATATTATAAGTTTGGTTTCACCACGTTCACTGCATTCGATCTCGGCAATCTCACCCTCTGGTATCTAAGAGAGGTAGCGTGAAGTAGAGCAAGAGAAAGCAAGAGGAAAAGAGAGCGTGTGCGCGTGCTTGTGCGTGTATATGCGTGCGCGTGCGTGCGTGTGTGTGTGTGCAAAGATAGCAACAGAGAAATCGAAAGAAAACATCGTGCCTTGTTTCAAAACTCTTAGTAACCGAGGCAAAGTCGGAGGAGAAGAGTCAAAGGAGGCTGGAAGTGGGTGAGCTAGTGTGGGGCGCTGCAAGAGGAAGTCCGGCATGGCCGGGCAAGGTCGAGTCTTTGGGCCCACCGGGCACCATGACGGTCTGGGTCCGTTGGTACGGGGTCGGGGGCGGTCGGAGCCAGGTCGAGGTCAAGGCTCTCAAGTCCCTCTCCGAAGGCCTCGAGGCGCACCACCGTGCGCGAAAAAAGTTTAGGAAGTGAGTCGCACCACCCTTCGTTCAGGGATCAATCATTGGAGGACGTGTTTTTCTTTTTCGTGTCCTTTGAAGGGGCAAAAGGCGTAGTTAGGATGAACGATCACCGTTTACGGAACTTTTATCGCGGTTCACAAATGTTTCTCGTGTTAATTTTATTCGTTTATCGTGTAGTACCCCTTTCTAAATAGAGAGTATGAGAAATGTATATTTGGTGTTGCATGATCTTTTTCTTTCTTAACTCGTTCACGCAGGATTTATTAACCCTTTGCACTCTGGTGATGATTGTCAGTCATCAAACGATAGTTTCGCAAATTTTCAAACTTTAGTTAATTCGTTTATTAATTAGGATCAGAAATATACATGTATGTAAATTTTAGTAAATCACTTAACTGAACTAAATGACATTTAATATAGGTAAAGATTTCGAATTTGAAAATTTTTGAAGTTAATACCATTAGATGACCAAACAGTCGCCTCTCGAGTGCAAAGGGTTAACATTCGTTTCGAAACATCACGGAGTGGAAGTAAATCAATAAAGAATTCAAATCACTTTGAGAGGTACAAGATTATAGAAAACAATGTAGAGATTGTTATGTATTGTTATTTATTGATTTCGTAGAAGCAAAACAAACTGATAAGCGAGAAAACTGCACCTGATGCTCGAGTTTGACTCGCAAACTTATTATTCTGCGCAAACGGGTTAATAGAAATACATTTGAATTTCAATAAATTTTTTGGAACTTTGTATTTCATACTGTTTTTTCCTTCGTTCAAAGGTTCAAGTTATTTTTGGTTTTAGTTTGTGACTTAAGGTTCCAGGCTGATTGGGGTAACATTTGTGAATCTTGTAGTATAAGAAAATAATAGAATTAATGTTAATAGAACAATTTTTTAACTTGAGTTTGAAGTTTTTAGTTTATTTTTCATTCTTTGATTCGAATCGATTTTAATGGTTATGTTATACTTATCGTTTTTCGTGGTTATGGACTTTATTAGCACACTAAAATTGATATACTTAATATATTCTTTGGTAAATATAAAATTTACTTATTTATGTTTTGCATTTGCAATCATTAATCATTTTTAGTGAAATGATATTTTTTATCAGTCGAACGTCTGTTTATGGTTTTTCTAAACGAAGAACGAAATAAAAAACAGAATTATTTTTATTTTATAAAAGGATAATAGACAGTGACACAAAATCGATTCGTTTTAATCATTCTATTATATTTCATTTAAATTATTTTATACAGAAAGTAGCAGAGTTATAAGAAGTTTTACAGTCGGGATTTATTGATTGATGTTTTCCATTAATGAAGTAGATATGCAATGCCATAAATGTTATTTTTAAAACTATACTGTACGTTTTCATGCCGCAACAGATAACGCGATTCTATTTCGTATTTTGTTATCGTTTATCCTATTCTACCCAAAATACGTAAGAAATATATCGAATTGAATTTGATAAATGTTTTACTAAGTTGATCCACGCAACTCCTATAATAAATAGTATTAATTGTATTGTGTTTTTTTTTTTTTTTATTTACAACTTAATGTACGTAAAAAGTTATTAGTGGATTCACTTCGTATAACATTTATTAACAAACCAACAGCCAATGATATCGAGTCTCTGTTACATTTAAGAAAGCTCCTGCGTAGCTGCGATTTTTGATTTCATTTTTGATGCTAATTTAACAGTAGAAAACTTTTAAGATAAACCCTTTTTTTTCAGAAAGCCCTTATTGAAAACCGCTTTCACTCTGTCTCCTTGATCGCAGTTGCGCGTTTTAGAACGTATACTAGTCTATATCCTGCAAACATATATATTATATATATATATATATATATATGCAATTTTATTTATCTCGCTTAGTATCGCTGTTTAAATATAACTTCCGTATTTTATCCTTTAGTAGTAAATTTTTCTTCAGCATTATATTTATAACGTTTACAAAAAGGATTATCGCCACGGTTACACGAAAGTAATCGAATATTCGTGAAATTTTATTAAATCCGTTTCGATATGAATGCAATCTCTGATGCGTGCAAAATATCGAACAAAAAAAAAAAAAAATGGACGTGACAGATTTACGGTTGAAAATCTTTTAATAATAACGCCGTTCACCATTCGAAATCCGCTTACGGGAGAGTCGACAGACAGATATTTAAATTTGTTTGATTGAATCGAAGCTTTTATCGGTTGTTGAAAAAAGCAATTACGCGTTCAATCAAATTTTTATATTTTGTTTTTATTGCACGAATGAATTCTGCCTGGTCGTTCCGGGAAAAAGTAATTGATGAAATAAAACGCGTAAATTGTAATAAAATTTCAGCTATACAAATTTCAAGTATCTTAACATCTACATAAATCGATTTTAAAATAACCAACTTTGACGATTTAAGGCGAAAATAAAGTTATTGAAAAAACGCGAAAGATCAGTGTTTTAAAGGTATAAAGCTGTTTTTCGTATAAATTTCATTTAATAGAAGAAATCGATGAAACGCGCAGGGCGCCATTCGTAGGGATTTGTGGGTACTCGAGATTATGGTTTCTCAGCTTTGATTTCATAAATGTTTCTATATATATGCAAATATTTGGGATTATAGATCCTTAAAATATTTGAAATTAATAGTTAGACGTACGAAGTTATGTTAGCCTAATTTTAGAGTTAGAAATAATTAAATTAACTGATTTTTTACTATTAAATATTCACTAAATTCTATTACACCTATTTATTTTCGTTCACAATATTAGAAAAGGGAAGTAGATTGTTCTGTTAATGAAATACATTTTAGAATTCTGACAAAATAAGAATTCAACTCATATATTACATCTTTTATAAAATGAAGTGAAATAACCATATTTGCAGTTATTGTTTGGTTATCTATTTGCACGTTTTTACAAGATTATAGTTAAGATTACAAGATAAACGTTAGACTGTTAAAATTTCAAGTACATATTCGGAGACTAGATTTTTTTCTTACTCTATTCGATACTCGAGTACCCGACATATGTAATCGATAAGTCGTACAATCCTGTTACCCATACATCTTTACTACCTGCGTATCCTCAATATTTATAGAACCTCAGTATTTGCAGATCCCTAATACTACTTGTAGTTTTCTGCTATCCATGAATCCTTACTAACCATTCCCGATATCTCTAATCTCCTCCCAATGCTCAACATCTGCGAATCTCCATATTTCCACATTCTTACAATTCTGAGTATTTTCTGAGTAATTCTGAGTACTCATATTTCCAGTTCTTGTGAGTTCCCAGTACGTACCCATACATCTTTACTACCTGCGTATCCTCAATATTTATAGAACCTCAGTATTTGCAGATCTCTAATACTACTTGTAGCTTTCTGCTATCCATGAATCTTTATTAATCATTCCCGATATCTCTAATCTTCCCCCAATGCTCAATATCTGCCAATTTCCACATTCTTACAATTCTGAGTATTTCCTGAGTAATTCTGAGTACTCATAATTCCAGTTCTTGTGAGTTCCCAGTACGTACCCATACATCTTTACTACCTGCGTATCCTCAATATTTATGGAACCTCAGTATTTGCAGATCCCTAATACTACTTGTAGTTTCCTGCTATCCATGAATCCTTACTAATCATTCCCGATACCAATAATCTTCCCCCAATGCTCAATATCTGCGAATTTCCATATTTATACATTCTTACAATTCTGAATATTTCCTGAGTAATTCTGAGCACTCATAATTCCAGTTCTTGTGAGTTCCCAGTACGTTCTTCGTACATCCTTATTACCTACACATCTTCAGAAGCTGTACATCCTCGCTTGCAGATACCTAATAATTGCATATCCGTAATATCTGAATATCCTGAATACGAATTATTCCTAGTACTTCTCAATTTGTACTTCCTACCCATTTTCGTTACTCAGAGTTCTCTAATATCCAAATATCTCCAATATCTGCGCATACTCACTACTCAAACATCCCTGTTTCTTTTCTATTCTCCTTGACGCTAGTTTTACTGACATTTCTTATATATCTATTTCTATGGACACCCATCAGTTTGATCCGAAGAAACAGGTGTATACATCATACAAAATTTGAAATAGCAAAGGAATTTCGGATATGTATTCGTGATCACACCGTCAATAAAAGTTAGCAAAAATTGCTAGGAATAATAGTAATTGTTTTTGCAAATTTTGCTCGTGAAGCCCGAAATCCGTCAGATCGACGTATCCCGTAAACCTCTACCGTTAACTTCGATTACTTGACGGTCGAACCGATGGTAACAACTATCAATTATTCTCTTAGCTAGCGCTGATCGGCAATAGTAGTGTCGTCGTAGCTGCGTAGCGCATTCTAGACGTATCGCGGCTTTGCTGTTGCTCACTGAAACCGACATCCGGTCACGATCAATGTTCCTCACGACTAACCCCACGATTTTCTCGTTTACCCCGTTTCTTTTTCTAGAAGTCGTAAATTGAACATGCAGCTGGAGAACGCCATACAGGAGGCAATGGCGGAGCTGGATAAAGTGACGGAGTCGAGTAAGGACCAGAAGGCGACCGGAAGGTCCTGCAAAGTGACCGGAAGCAAGGGCTCGGAGAGCGGCGGTGCTTCGAAGCAGGAGGGGAAAAGGTTGTCGAAGAAATCGACTGTCGGCTCGTTGAATTCCGTCGCCACAGAGCAGAAGCAGTGTCGGTGATCCTTGCCGATCGATTCCCGAATAAGTCAGCTTGGATCACTGTGATCCACTGTTCCTTTTTCTTTTCCTCTCTTTACAAGAGCCTGATTCGATGGAGCTAGAGAATTCGTGCATCGTTCTCGCCTGTTTGCGATCGAGAAACGCTAACGCTCGTACTTTGTCTGCGTTATTTCGTAGATTCCTTGACCGAGATTCACCGTGCTTTCTCTAATTATGCGCTGGCAGTTCTATGCTCTTCTATTCGATGAACTCGATGTCGTGAACGTTTTCACCTTATGCCAATTGTTATGGGATTATCCTAATAGACGATACTTCAAACGTATCATTTTTAATCGGATACAGTGACTCGCGAAATCGATTAAACTACCTTTATGCGTAAACTTCCTTTCTTCGGTTTGGAGCATAACGGTGAAATGTATATTATGTTAATTAGTAAAAAAGTTCGGAAGATGTTGACAATGGAAGAATAATTATGGGGTAATTGTACCGTACTCATTAGGCTTAATAAACAAATATGTCTTAATCGTTTGATCGATTGATTTGGCGAGTCACTGAGAACGAAATCGATTTTGCGAAATTATAAGTAGCGTTGAAAGTGTATAATTGTCATCGAACGGGACCTGTTTTATCGAATTGCAATTTTCGGAGTTTCTAATTTTCATAAAACTTTACAAATATTAGAGTTCCGATTTTTTGATTTAACACTCTCAGTATTGACTTCTATATTGCGATTACATTTTTATGGTGAAACTTTCCTACGTTACCAGACGTAGGAATTGTCGGAGCAAAAATGTGATTTAATCATTCGTTCGGTTTTATGAATACGCTCTAAATACTAATACGTGGATGTTTGATATCTAAAATGCATAAAATATAATAATTTATATTTAACGTGGAAAAGAAAGGAAGAAAGAAACGATGGAAGAAGTCGCAATACAGAAGTAGAGGTTGTTGAACGAAAAAAAAAGCGTAGAATAAGCGAAATTAATCATTGTACATATGTCTTGCTTGTATCGGAACAAATTAACGAGAGTTGTTCGATTGTAGAAATTACAGGATGCTGAACAAGTAACATTTTTCCAAATTCTTTTGCCTCGATAAAATCAAAACTTGTTTAATGTAGATTTTAACGATTGTTTCGAAGCCGTGCATGTAACGCAAACTTGTGCATTTATAAAGATCAATGAAACCAAGAATGAAAGTTAGAGTTTGTCGTACACCAGAGATGTTAATTAAAGATCATGTTAATAAAAGAGAAGTTAATCGAATGTGATCGTAAGCGACTGAAGTAGAAGTAACTATGAAAAATACTGTGTAATCGGATTACAAAAGATTTATGTATATTGATCGAAAGTCGATCGAGAACACATCTCGACGTGATATAGGATAATTTATCGCTATTCCTTTGCGATAGTTTGCTGATAACTTACAATTGTTACAGCAAACACCATTTTCCTATTAAACACTGCTGCACAGAGCAGGATTCTTTATGCAAATTCAAATTTTTATAAACACAACTGTAGGAATGGAATCTAAATAGAGGTACGTTTCATCCTCTAACTATTTATAACGTGTACTTTTAGGTACTTTGTATATTTTTACAAATTATGTTCATTCTATATTATTTCGTAGATATAAATTTCAATGTGAATGCGTAAAAATTCGCAGTATGTTCATAAAACATTTATGACTCGCTGATTCAAAGAGTTAATTGTTGATGAAAATTGATTTGGAAATCGTTGAACCGATTATTTTATTTGAAAAGATTAAAAAAATTTATCGATGTATTTTGAGTAAATAAAATTAATTGTTGCACTACTTAGGTGTATCAAAGTGTGTGTCAATGTTTTCCTCAGCATCAGAGTTAATAGGAAAATGGGCGAGAATTGTAAAAATGTAAGATGATGGCATAATTAGAAAATCATTAGCGAGAAAGAAGTTATCTATTTATGGCCGATTTGTCATCGCGTGGAAAGCTGGCCTACGGTACGTGTCTTTGTGTTGATCATGCAGTGTATATGCATACCGGGAAAAAAAACTATATCACCGAATGATACGTGAAATATTTGATTCGATGATGCGTCAATTGTAAAACTATTGTACAAGCTACAGTTTCTTTTCTTCGGTTGAACGCATATTCAGCAAAGACGAGTGCATTTACAACAAAAAGGATGTAATCTGTAGCGTTAACGCGCGGGTTCATGTAAACGAACACGAGCAAATGATTCTTGCAACATTCGAACCAGAGAACATTGTTTCGGGAATGTTACATTAACATTCACAGACATGAGCTGCGTGATAAAGGGAGTAAAAGATATTCGCATCTTCAAGACTTATACACATAATTACGAGTAATATGTAACAAGCTAGTATTTACGATCGAGTGTTCCCATTTTTCGGAATGCCGAACACACTTTTACACGTCACCCCGTAATTCTCTCTTTTGTTTTTTCTTAAATCATGCGCGGGCGTGTACACGCTTGGCGTTTAAAATGCAGAAACAAAATACGTGTAGTTTTTAAACGGTATTTTTGCGAACAAATCGATATCGTAGTATCTATATATATAGAGAGAGAGAGATAGAGAGATCGTTACTTCAGATCGATCATGTTTTAAACGGCTATACGTAAGTACACAAAGATCAAGTTATTTTACCGGAACGTCATCGTGTTGCGCTGTAGTGATATCAAACACGTTGAAATTCTTTTTAATCACTCGACCGGCCACGAGACCGGTATTTTCTAACGATATATTCCTTAAGATGGTAAAATAGCCGCGTATTAAGTCGATATTCTGGGAAACGGCGAATGCATAAATAGATCGCGTGTACATAAATAAGAGATCGATTGAGAGCTGCAGAGATTTTCGCGAGGCGTGTTTGACAAATTTTTAATCGGACACACACGCTGTGGAGTTTCGAAATTTCCAACGAAACGGGTCTTTTGAGCAACTTAAAGTCGATTTAGGTAAACGTGAAAAGAAAAAAAGAAATAGAAACGAAGAAGTGCAGAACGTCGAGAAGAAATCGAGGAATCTTGCGGGGATACTTTCTCCATTTTTCTAATTCGTTTCGAGTGCGTGTTCCGACGCATGTTTTTCTTTTAGCATGTTTGATCTCGAACATACGTACGATAGCGTGTATGACTTGATCTTATTTTTGTATCGATACGAAGATCCAAAAGCTGAAACCGCGTTCAATCATCGCACAATTTAGCTTCGAGACGCGAGAAATGTTCCTTTGAAAGCATGTACGCATAAATATGTACAAAACCATACAGAGCGAATCTTTAAAAATTAGTATGATACACAGTGAATATTAAATGGATATTTTGTTTGATTAAAAATTTGTTGTCCTATTAAAAAGAAAAAAATCAATTCGAGAAAATTATTCAGTTAATAATTTACCTAATCGTTTGACGGTAAGATAAGCTGTTCTTATCGATTTTTAATCAGTTCACCGAAACATTTATTTCAAATTCGACGACGATCTCCTGATGTAAGACGTTCCTGTGAATCAATTCTTATTTTTACCACACAAATTATGTTTGGGCTTAGCATGTTACTGAAAATCAAATTTTTATACATGCTTGAGTTAGAATGATTTGATAAGTTCCAATAGATCTAAACACACGACAGACAGACAATAAAGAAAATGCAAGTATCAAAAGACAAAGAGGACCGCGAGAATTCTTTCTATGATTCGTTACTTTGACTTGCGTAGGGAAACATCCCCGACCGAATCTGTTTTACGAATCGTTAATTATTCGTTGCTGTGACTGTGAACACACTGAGAGAAGAAAGATAATCGTATTCGTTTGAAGGGAAATCAAAGGGTATATAAAAGTTCGATATATTTTCTTGTAAATTGTAACTTTTTTAACCGATTCGGAATATTTCAATATTATAAAAAGATTTTCAAAGAGTGACACTATTATGTAAAATACTTAAAATCTCCGAGGACCAACCACTTTTTGAATTGTTGTCTAATGATAAACATTTTTGCAACGAAAGCGAGAACAGTAATAAATTTGTTGGTCTTTTAGATGTTAGATCTGCTACTTTAAGAGGCAACAAAATATAATAATAATTGCCGAAAGTAACAATTATTCTACACGACGGTTATGAGTAACTGCAAACTATAAAACTGTATGCTGTTGTTTTATAAATTACTATTTACTTCAAACATTAAGGAAGCTCCGATTCCTTTAACGTGTAACGCACAAGCTAAGAAATTAAATTTAATATGAATTAAAATTCGTGATAACATAAAGTATTATATTACAACAGAAGGAACTTTAAAGATTTGTTCGTACGATTAACGAAAATCGGTCAAATTCTGTTTGAATGTTCGTGCAAAATTAAGTCAGCCGAATTATCTAAAATTCTAAATACAAGGACCACAATAAGTTTTACGCTGTACGAAAGTACCAGTGAAAGTATAAGGGTACACTTTTAACAAATACATAGCTCTGTTCGATCGCAGCAACGAATAATCGTAACGATTCCGAACAACGAAGGATACAACGCGTTCTTCGCTTCGGGGTCACAACTGTTCACGCCTGTTTCCGTTCATTTCAACCGATTGTTCACGCGCCTCTAATATATTAACCACGGTACACAAAATCAAATCAAAAGCTCGCTACAGGACCGACAAGGTCGTCGAGCCTTTCCTCGTGAAACACATTCAAATATAGAAGCACGATTACTACAACAAAGAGCGCGAAGAAGCGAAGAGACAATTAGAGCCTCAGGAAGACCAAAAACGAAAGCAAAACGCGTTATCTCAGATTCATAGGTTTCCGTTTTGATCAGTGGCGAAAGACATATCACCGGCCGCGGATGACGATTCTCGAATGATCGGCATAGCTGTGTTTTTCGACAGATAATGAGAGACAAAAAAAATTGAGGACGTCAAAAAGAATTTGCGAGGATCACGCGAAAGGAAACGCGCAAACGGCTGGCATCGCTATTACACACAACATGGGACCGTTTAAAGATAAGACAACTATAATTTTATCGCTCGATTCTCCCTTTCGTCCAGTCGACGGCCACGAATCGGGATGCAATTTCGATCCGTGGTCTCTACGTTGATTAGCTCCCTGAACATCGATCGATGGATCGATTCAGCGGACGGGGGTGAAATGTATTCTTTTTTTTTTTTCTTGTCCTTTTCCCGCGGCGTGTCAAACGCAACCTTGCAGAAGAGTAAATTAATTAAAATGAAAACCAGTAAAGACTTACCTCAGTAAACGTAATATATGCAAGAATCAAACGTCTTTATGATTGAGAGTACGTATACACCGTAGAGTCGATGTCCTTTGTATATTTTCCGTAACACTGTAAATAATATATTATACATACGTATGCCTTATTGGTAATTATCACTGTACGATAACCGTCGACCTGCGCACTATTTAATATATATATATATTTATGCGGATCATTGTAACAGGAGCCGCGAAAAAATTCGAGCGGTCGTTCGAAAGCTCGCAGAAAAAGCGACGCGTGTCGGGGACAAATTTTTAAAGGCGAGATCCATGGTTTTAATACATACTTGTTAAACCTAATCGATACACGGCCATCCTTCCCCGATCGTTTAAATCGATGGATGAAACGAATAATAAGTGGGTCGTGTATGGTTTCTAAACCGAAACAATTTTGTACATATATACATACATACATATATATATATTTGTTTATGTATTGTTTGCAACGTCTCATTATAGTATTGGTATTTTGATGATGGTTGGACTAGCTCACGCGGCACTGTTTGTATATGTGTAATTTGTTTCTTTTTTTTTTTTTACTTGATTTACTTTGTTAGCTATTAGTTGATCCTTTTATTAATCATTGTCCACTCTGCGTTTTTCGATTTGGGATTTGTTTCTTTATTTTTTTTTTTGTTTAGAAGAAGAAAGTGAATTTTAGCGGAAATAAATGTAATAAACACTTGCATATATCTATATTTGTGTTTCTATTATCAATTTTCTTGACGTACTATATTAATTTGTTTTTTCTTTTTTTTACTTTTTGTTTTAATAAAGTAAGAAAGTCTTTTAAACGTGATCGTGATTAAAAATCATGTTAAAATGTTCGCAAATTTTATACTGCATCACCTGTGTCGACTTGCGTTGCTTTTTCTCGACACGAATCAAGCGTCGAGTCGACGAACACGGATAAAATTCAAGTACGATTGGTGTGAAAAAGAGGCCTACGTTGATCGATGCTCTGTGTATCGTTTTCCCTTGCGTCATTCTTTTTCCCCGTGCTGGGCGAACGAGTACGTTGAAAAGCTAGAAACCGTGAACGCGTCTGACCCGAGAGGTGCGTCTGGTGCAATTTGCGTGAAATAAACTTTTTGGAGTACTATATACCGATAGCTATCGAAGTGTGTCTAAGAAGTGCGTGATTTTCGGCAGACATTTATTACGATCATTATTTATCGGGGGAAACAAAAAAATTAAGATGATACGTAGTTATATTTAATAGAGCGTTTCGTTCGCTTGTTATGTTTTGAGAGAGATCTAAAATAAAGAAAAAAAAAGAAATTAAAATTAAACGCGAGGCGACTTTTGTTTAGTGTCGCGAAACGTGTATAAGTAAGAGTGAGAGAGACAGCGAATTGGTGAAGAGTGATAGTGTGAGAGAGAAAAATGTGAACGACTGCCTGACGAGAAACAGGAGTGTGTAACTGACACAGGAAAGGAATGGTCGACAATTTTTGCGAGCGAAAATAATTTTAAGAAGCACCAAAAAGAAAAAATGAAAAAAAAAAACACAAGGGAAGAGGAGAAGAGGAATGAAAATCGATTCGTCTCCTTAGGAACAAAACGATTTAACCGTGGATCACGATTACCGATTACTCTAAGTAAAATTTAGAAGACAGCGACAAATGCACTTCTTTGGTGTACAATATGACTATTGATGCAGATAATAGCTATACATATTACGATATCCTTTGTCAGTGGTATTTACGATAAGAGATAATAATTTTATATTTACAAGATAGATCGTTGAGTCTAAATGAGTGTAATATACGTCTGTACTATGAAATGAAGATACACGCGATAGAATCCATATATACACACGTAATACACCTTCCATTTCATGAACATTTTCCCATTTTTTGCAATCCCGTTTCCTATCCTCCCACGTTCCCGAAATTCCGCACTAAGACGAGAATTATTAGGAAAGCTAGCTTATTTAGTATTTGGCATAATATTTATATATATATATATACAACATTATATATATAAATACAATTATAAATATGAATATAAATACGGATATAAATATGAATATAAATATAATTATAAATATGAATATAAATGCAAATATAAATACAAAAAATATATATATATATATATATATAAATATAAATAAATATATATATATATATACACACACACATGAGAGATAGAGCATAAAATAAACAAAAAACGGAATAGTCTCGGTTAACAATACCGAGGAAAAGTATGAAGCTATGTGATCCACTACTACTAGTAGCTTTTAGCTGTAAAGACTTATACTTTATTTTGTAAATTTTGTTTATACAATGTTTGATCGTTCACGCATAATACTATTGTATGTGAAAATAAGTTAATAAATCATTAACATATGAAGTTATATAATTGTGAAATATGTATTCTACTGTGCCTTTTTATCACTACATACATACGTATATATTATGATGAAAAAAGGAATTCAGTGAATTTTTCTGAATTATTACATTATTGAGTATCGTTAAACGTTATTTATTATACCTATTCAAATATACTATTAAATTATTTCGTATGAAATTCTAATGCAAGATGCATAATTTTTATATTATATATCCGTATCATTTCTTTTATGTTGTTTTCGTACAAATTGCAACTTTAAAAGAAATTTAATATATCTTCTGAACTCCTCTAACGGAATACCGCTAATGTCTATATGGGAAAAAATTGAGCAGCAATCAGGTTACAGGTAAGTCGAATTGCTAGGATCACTCTTCGATACTAAAGCACAAATGAGATATTATACTTCGTTCTCGTCGCGTGATATTATAGCTTTATAATTCTCGTAATTCTGAAGAAATTCAGGAAAATTTAGAATGTATTTCGAGTTTGAATTCTTATCTGCAAATAACAATACAATTTAATATCCTCTATACATTGAACAATTAATAAAACTGCATCATGCAGTTAATACCTGCATCATGCAACAGTATTGAACATTTATTTTTATTCTAAATTTATATCTATAATACTGGAAATACTTTAATAATTTTGACCACTTGATTTATTATGAAAGGCGAAAAAATGGAACTTTGGTAAATTTAAACCAAATTCTGGGACACATGCGTTGTCCTTAGCTTGATATCACTTTTCAAAGAATATGCAAGATTTATTTAATTAAAAGGATTTTAAAGAAATCTAAAATAAATTACAAAAAAGGAATACAGAAGACAACATAGATAGCAAAACAATATATTTCTATTAAAATATATCTTATCGCTAGTTAAAGCTAAATAAATTAGTTAATATACAAGAAAACAGAAAACAGTTTTGTAGAGATTAATTAATGAGAAAGTATAATAAAACAAAATAAAAGATACAAAACACTTGTCGATACTCGCGGATACATGCGCTAACTCGTTACTACATGCTCGACATGTCAAAGTGTGTTCGATAACACAATGACAGATCGAAGTCCATAATATGATAATTGAACAACTAAGTTGTGCAATAAACGGAAAGTGTATCTATGCATGAAGTATGGTTTTAGGGTTGACTACTACTAAATTAAATGTAAAATCCCTCTATTTCCCTTGTTTGATTATAAATTATTTCATTTTAACTGTCTATACAATAATTCATGCACTACCTCATTATTATTAATAATCATAAAAATTTTAAATATTACCAATTTTTAATACAAAATAGAATTATTCATAGATTCATTGTATTTAATGAATCGCAATTAAATTGTTTCCCATTTATTATCTGTAACCATCTTTTAATCATAAACATTCTGCTATTATCATTTTAATTGAGGACTTTCTTTCGCTTTGCAAGTTATGTAGTTCTAATGAAAGGTTTGAGACTTGTTCAAAATGTTTTTTGCATATTTCGTATAGCGTAATTTTATTTAAGTTTGATAGTTATTTATATATTTTATTATATTAAATGGTAGATATAGAAGTTAATTATGATTATATTATCTTACATTTTAAATTAACTATAAAACACAGATATTTTGTAGATATTGTTTATGAATCTAAAACGTAATACAGCCTTATATTACGATTAAAATTTTAGTAAAATTGTGATCAATAAATTGGAACAATAAAGTTTGATAAATTAAGAAATTCTAATGCATATTATAAAGTTAAGTAGTCAATTTTAATTGATAAAAGGAAATGTGCCTCAAGTTTTATGAATTCTTTCTGTAATTTACAATTTCACCTAAATTTATTAACAATACGCATTAAAAATCATCCACCATTAGTTTTGTATGTCATTTCAGTATAAAAATTTATAAAATTTGTAAAATTCATTACGAAATAACAAGCAAATAGTATTGTGGAACTATGTATTGCAGAATTATTTATTAGCACACGTTTTAAAACAGGAAAGATATAACTAATTTATAAGAAATGTAATATTTCATACGAATTAAAGATGAATTAATTTTTATTAACCATAAATTTACATTAACAACGAAATCCTGACTTTACGTATTCCAAATTCGCGCTGAGTCCTACTGCGCAGCCGCGGCCGGCTGCTGGTCCGTGACGCCGAGCGAGGTGACCCTTTCCGGCGTGGGACGCCATCGCGTACGGACGTTTGACAGGTCGAACGAAACGCGTCTCGCATAATCGCCAACCATAAACGCGTTTTTACGGTTTATAGCTTCGTGATTTCGCGTAATTTAACCCGTTCGCTACTACTAACGGTCGGGAGTGTTAGATTTTTATTTTTATTTGTTTTTATATCACCGATTCGATACAAATTCAATTCGTCTACGGTATTTCACGATCGGCAGGAGTGTCAGACTTTTATTTTATATTCTTTTAAACAACGAATCGTATGGTGTTTTCTGCCTACAACATTAGACTACATGGTGGATACATGTTGCTGATCATCTACCCGGTGCAGCCTATGGGGAACCTAGAAGATACGTGATGCTCATCAGGATACAGTGAGTCACATATTTCATTGTTCCTCCGATTCCCAATCATGTCGTTGGACGAATGGTCCAGAACGACACGGGAATTGGTTGTATTTTTCATTATTATTGCGAGCATAGTGATCACGAGTATTTTATTACTCGTGTACACTGATATATTATTTGTTAGGGCTTTCTTGTATCTTGCGTTTGCATAAATTTATTACATACATTTTGATTTTGTATGATTTAATAATTTTACATAATTTTATTGTATTCAGTATTATCTGCATTAGACTTTCATATTATTTCATAATAAAACTTCGACCTATTACATGCAAAAACTTTCGAAGCACGGTCGAGCTTGCTTACGTAACCTAAACAAGAAAGCATTTCGCGACGAGCTGGCAGGTGGCATTGAAGCGACAACGGTTGAACACTTGTTCATTGTTTACAATCTTTAGACTCGTCGTTTCAATAACACTACCACTCGAGGGTTTTTTTAACATGTTCATTCAGAGCTTGGAAAAATATTTCATGTAGTGAATAGGGAACAATCTACTTTATATTAAAATGTTTTAATAAAGTATAAGCTTCATATATGAATTAGTTAATATGCATATATTAATATATAAGTACATTATAATATAATAGTTCATTCGATTTTAAAATATTCTCATTTCCACATTTTACTTAGCTCTGAATACTTACCTTTTCCCTTTCCATTTCTCCATCCTAATAATAAAATAAATAAAATGAGTGAAATAAATAAAGTGAATAAAACAAACAATATCCTTCCTTGTGTTTAATTATTCTCTCCTTTGAAATGTATTAGATCGTTAGCTATGTTACTAATTACATTTTTAACTGGGATTCATAGCACACATGAAGACGCAAGGTTAGTCATATTTTTGTGTTCAATTATTATGTGTAATACTGGCCGTTTTAGCATCCATTCTTATACATATCAATTTTTTAAACTCGGTATTTCAATTTCGTCGTTCGACGTCGAATTGCAATATTTTCTTCGTACATATTCGTTATTCCACGATGTCAAACTTCGAATGCTTGAGCGGCGGCTATTACATGTAATAGGATAGCAAATTATTCACGACACAAACTCCATTTTAAATTCAAAATATTATTTTTTGTCAGCTCAAAATTAAGTAAATGTTTGAATCTTCAATTTAAATACATATCTTTTATACAAATTTACAAGTAAACAATTCAGGAGATTTAATTTATTTCGAAAATTTTCATTCAGTTATTATAGTCTTGAATTTAGGAATAATATCTATAAATTTAAAGTTCATCAATTAGTGCTTCTTTGATTTCTTTATTGGATCTGTTGTTCTTTCGAAGTTGTTTAGTTCGGAAGCTTTTTTTTTAACGCACGTAGGGAATAGTCGAACATTCATAAAGAAATTGTGGATGTTTATGCAAATTAATATTTTTATTAGTACAATTAAAGGAATCGAGCTGAAATAAAAATTTATATCTTACACATTGAGTGTATTTCTTGCTTCTACATTTATTTGAATTTCCCATTAATGCATAAACATCTATGGTTTAATATCGAGTTGCTGCAAATGTTTTGTCGAATTCATTCTCATCTGCTTGCCGAAGAAGAAAGAAATCTACAGCTGTATCTTCGAAGAGGCCCGACAAACTGTCACGAAGAGGGCTGCAACGTAATGGTTGTTCATATTAGAATAGACATTCTGTTCTACGATGGACTACCATTCTTTACGTTACTTTATCACTATGCTCGCTATGTGTTATTTGTCTGTTGTACATTATGATCAAAGATTGAGAAGTATTAACATAAATGTCGTTCCCAAATAAAATATAATATTATTTTGCACAAATAGTTTCGAATTCCGAATTTCTAATTAATAAAAATATTACTTTGTACTTCTTGATCATTTGAGTCATTTATTGTTTAATACGAACGGTAAGTCTTTTTTTATCGTTTTCACTTTCACTTTCGAGAACACATTAGGTGTTTCACGTGATATTTAAATCATAATTACGAATATTCAACTTTTAACTAAAACTTAAAGCTTATTAAATTGGCGTTGCAAATTAATACAGCCTCTCAAGTTTTCTGATATGAATATTTTACTTTATCTAATATTTCAAACTTATTAAATTAATGTCCTACATCATTAGAGGCTCTCGGGTATATTCCCGATTTTCTTTTTTGAAAATTGTCACTTTATTTTGGAAATGCAATGGTTTTGCAAGTGCTTAAACTATCTCCGTTAACATCCAAAGAATTATAATATTATTGGAACAAAATATATTAATTTGAATTCCAACATTAAAATTCTTAATTTACAAGTAATAATCAATTTTTTAATTTCAACCGTTTTAATTAAAAAAATTTTTAAATCATTAATTAGTATAAGTACTCCTTTGGGTACTTCGCAAGATCTGTTAGTCTTCTCAGAGTTGTTTAGTTTTTCGGAAGCTCTTTTTTAACGAACGTAGGGAATATTCAAACATTTCTAAGTGAACATGTAGTTTAAGAAAATTTATAATTTGACGAACTATGTTAAAAAAAATAGAATTCGAACAAAGTAAAAATATTTAACTGCTACAACCTATAAATTAGTTTTAATATTTCATATATTTTACGTATTGCATTTTCTATTTCGTATTCGTTTCGGTTTCCCATAGATGTTTCGCTCGATGAAGAGGTCAGGAAGGGGCCTGCCAGGACTTGGAAATTAGTACCGCGAATGAGCATAGTTTATAGGTTTTGCCCACGGTTTTTTCGCTTTTCAGAGAGTTTCGAAAATAGTCAGTATATAGGTTCTACCAATTTAGGACTTATGGAAAGTAGGATCTACGAGGGAAGGGTTTAGGGGTTTACAGATTATAGAGTTTAGAATAGGGGGTTAAAGGGTAGGGAGTATCTAGATTCAAACCCTCCGTTTAGGCGGAGTTTGGTTTAGTAAAGTAGTAGTTTGCTAGTACCTTTAAATTTGGTACCTTTTGTCCAGTTGTCAGCGTGGCCGTGGCGCGTATATACTCTCAGGGCCCTCCGTTCACGCGGAGCTTGTTTGTTGAAAGGTCACAGCCACGTTGCATTCGAGTCATTTTTTATTTGTTAGGGGTACCGGGGGTGGGTTTCGCGGTCGTGACGTTGGGGTTACGCGGTCGTAACGTTGGGGTACGCGGTCGTAACGTTCGCGATACGCGGTTTAAGGGGTGGATTCAAACCTTCCGTTCATGCGGAGTTTGGTTTAGTAAAGTAGTAGTCTGTAAGTACCTTTAAATTTGGTACCTTTTGCCCAGCAGTCAGCGTGGCCGTGGCGCGTATATACTCTCAGGGCCCTCCGTTCACGCGGAGCTTGTTTGTTGAAAGGTCACAGCCACGTTGCATTCGGGTGCTTTTTTATTTGCTAGCGTATTCCGGGGGTGGATTTCGCGGTCGTATGGTTGGGGGTATATGGGGGAGGGGGGTGGGAGCAAACCTTCCGTTTATGCGGAGTTTGGTTCAGTAGTTCAATTCTGTACATTTTGGTACATTCAGTCCGGGGGCCAGTCTGTCTCTAGCGCGTATATACACTCAGGGCCCTCCGTTACCGCGGAGCTTGTTTCGTTGAAAGGTTATAACCAGGCTGGACTCGGACTTTTTTGGTTAGGTTAACGCGCGCGAGGGTTGTGGGAGTGGTGGGTTTAGGGAATTCGGTGAGCAGGCGCGCGTGGGGTTCTATGGGAATAGAGTCAAGGGGTATTAGTAGGGCGAAGGTACAGAGATAATCGGTGTAGGAATACGGGACACCAACCAATCGACGTGGGTTGTGGGAGTAGGACTCGGGGCGTTTTTTGCTAGGGGTATGGGACGAGGGTGCATCGGGTTTAAGGGATTTATGGGTTTAGAGTCGAGGGGTGTAGAGGTTAGGATCACGTTTAAGGGTAAGCGGTATTGTGCGTGTTAGGTTCTGGGGATTAGGGGGTAATAGTATAAGGGTGGGGGTTTTGCGGGTATTCGGGTCTTCGGTGGCGCGGATAACGGGGTGTGGGTTCAAACCCTCCGTTCACCCGGAGTGGATTCAAACCATCCGTTCACACGGAGGTTGGTTTAGTAGAGTAGTCTTATAGTACTTTACAGTACTTTGTATTAGATAATCAATTGTGGCCGTGATGCGACCCCACCGCCGGGGGCCGTCGTGCAGAGGCGTGATCCTTCCAGCATTTCAGGGTCCTCCGTTCACGCGGAGCTTGAGTGCGTTTTAGCGTTATAGCCACGTTGAATTGGGGTGCTTTTTTATTAGCTTTTGTATTTGCTATCGGTTTCCGGGGGTTGGTTAAGGGGCCGTAGGGTGGTGGGGGGTACGGTAGGGAGGGGGGTGGGCGCAAACCCTCCGTTTATGCGGAGTTTGGTTTAGTTGTTCAATTCTGTACATTTTGGTACGTTCAGTCCGGGGGCCAGTCTGTCTCTGGCGCGTATATACACTCAGGGCCCTCCGTTGACGCGGAGCTTGTTTCGTTGAAAGGTTATAGCCAGGCTGGACTCGGGCTTTTTTGGTTAGGGTAACGGGTGTGGGCCGTGGGAGTGGTGGGTTTAGAAAATTCGGTGAGCAGGCGCGCATGGGGTTCTATGGGTGTAGAGGTTAGGATCACGGTTAAGGGTAAGGTTTTGTGCGTGTTGGGTTCCGGTGATCAGGGGTAATATTATAAGGGTGAGGGATTTTGTGATTGCGCGTTCCGGAGATAAGGGTGAGGGTTTTTTTGGGTATTCGAGTCTTGGGCGCTGGGGTAAAAGTACATGGGTCGGGGGTGCTGGGTTGGGGGGCAGGGCGGGTGGGTCTCGAAGCGCAGTCACCTCCTCGTGGTGAGACCTGGTAATTGGTATTGGTTTTCCACTGATTAATCAATACCAAGCTAAGTACTGCGTAAGAAATTCAATTAATTTTTAATGAAACTTTGAATCCACTGGACATTTAATAAATTCTAATTAAAAGTAAGTATCGTAACGTAATTATTCAATTTCATCAATGGTTCATTATATAAAGAGCTTAAAGATACGTTACCTTTTAATCAATAAATGTTTTGGCTGAAATATGCAAGAGTGGTAATTGAAAATTCCATTTTTATCGTTAAATGATATAATAAATGATTATCATTTAACTTCGGTTTATTTATTTTTTCCTTAATTATAAATTGCTTTACCCCACGATACGGTTTATAGGCTGAGATGTAGGTTAAAATATAAATGGATTATACAGGAAATTACAAATATTCTATTATAGTTCGCATCTGTTTGTCAGAGTAAAATGATATTAATTCTATAAAACTTATCTGTTGTTTTCAACGCAGTGAAATATTAAACTGCTTATAACTTTCTGTTGATAGTTTCCAATTGGCCTTTTTGAGCTTGTTAAACATTAACCAACCTAAAATATATCATACCTGATATACATATAGTTGTGTACAGTTTGCAAGAAGTAATTTTTAAATAATCAGTAGCACACTTAGATTACTATGGTGTTTAATAATGATGATCATAATATGATCAAGTAATAATATTAGGATTAATTATATAATAGAAGTTTAAGCTTGTCATAAACTTATTTTTATAATAAATAGTCCATATCGATTTGTTTATCGCAGAAACGATATATCGTAGAATTGTTCTTAATGCTTGCAATTATTTAATAAACCATTCATGACGGTTACGAAACGAAATCACGCAAGTATGACGTACTCCTTTGAAGAAATTCGTGTAAAGATTTACAGATTTATTGCAAACTATTAGTTCATGCACATTTGTTAAGTAACAAATAATGTTAATAAAGTAATTATTAAAGGATTAAATTAACAACTATTAGTTAAAAGTTAGGAGGCGAAGTAAGTTGTATGTTATAATTAATTTCAATCAATATTCGATTCGGTTTTAATGAATAAAGGAATAAGTTTCGTAGAATATTTTTCATTTGCTATTAGAAGTGATCGATTTATGGACACACAAACGCTATAACCATCAAGCAGTGAAAGTTGGTACTAATCCCGCGTATACCTGTCATACAACGAAATCAACAACGGGACAACTCCCAACATCGGAAATCTCCAGAAGAAATTACACACATATTGCAAAATTAGATTATTTATTGTAAAATTATTTTATACAATGTATTTTATAAAAATCATAATAAATCACATTAATTTTACAGAATTACAATGTTTTATTATTTATTCCCTCTCCCATCTTATGTAAGTTAATAACAAACAATATTCCACGAAATTTAAAAATAAAATTCGAGAAAACTAGTAAAAAACGCGAAAAAATAAAAAAAGTAACGAAATCTGTTGAAAAATTCCGAGAAATGACGTCCAATTCCGAGAAAAATGTTCCGTGCCACCTCCTCGGTCCTCATGTTCTCCTGATACAAAATCTCGATTTCCGTAGCAAAGATCAATTGCGATTCGAAAAATCCCGCGCTCGAGAAATTCCGAGAAATGACGTCACGTTCCGAGAAATCCGCGAAATTCCAAGAAATGACGTCACGTTCCGAGAAATCCACGAAATTCCAAGAAATGACGTCACGTTCCGAGAAATCCGCGAAATTCCAAGAAATGACGTCACGTTCCGAGAAATCCGCGAAATTCCAAGAAATGACGTCACGTTCCGAGAAATCGGGAAGTTCCTAGAAGTGACGTCACATTCCGAGAAAAATATTCCGTGCCACCTCCTCGGTTGTTATGTTCTCCTGATACAAAATCTCGATTTTCGTAGAAAAATTCGATTGCGATTCGAAAATTCCGAGCCCGAGAAATTCCAAGAAATGACGTCACGTTCCCAGAAATCCGCGAAATACCTAGAAATGACGTCACGTTCCGAGAAATCCGCGAAATTCCCAAGAAATGACGTCACGTTCCGAGAAATCCGCGAAATTCCAAGAAATGACGTCACGTTCCGAGAAATCCGCGAAATTCCAAGAAATGACGTCACGTTCCGAGAAATCGGGAAGTTCCTAGAAGTGACGTCACATTCCGAGAAAAATATTCCGTGCCACCCCTCGGTTGTTATGTTCTCCTAATAAAATCGAGATTTTCGAAGCAAAGGTCGGTTCCGATTCGAAAGTTCCGCGCTTGTGAAATTCCTAGAAGTGACGTCACGTTCCGAGAAATCCACGAAATTCCAAGAAATGACGTCACATTCCGAGAAATCCGCGAAATACCTAGAAATGACGTCACGTTCCGAGAAATCCGCGAAATTCCAAGAAATGACGTCACGTTCCGAGAAATCGGGAAGTTCCTAGAAGTGACGTCACATTCCGAGAAAAATATTCCGTGCCACTCCTCGGTTGTTATGTTCTCCTGATACAAAATCGAGATTTTCGAAGCAAAGGTCGGTTCCGATTCGAAAGTTCCGCGCTTGTGAAATTCCTAGAAGTGACGTCACGTTCCGAGAAATCCACGAAATTCCAAGAAATGACGTCACGTTCCGAGAAATCCGCGAAATACCTAGAAATGACGTCACGTTCCGAGAAATCCGCGAAATTCCAAGAAATGACGTCACGTTCCGAGAAATCGGGAAGTTCCTAGAAGTGACGTCACATTCCGAGAAAAATATTCCGTGCCACCTCCTCGGTTGTTATGTTCTCCTGATACAAAATCGAGATTTTCGAAGCAAAGGTCGGTTCCGATTCGAAAGTTCCGCGCTTGTGAAATTCCTAGAAGTGACGTCACGTTCCGAGAAATCCACGAAATTCCAAGAAATGACGTCACGTTCCGAGAAATCCGCGAAATTCCTAGAAATGACGTCACGTTCCGAGAAATCCGCGAAATTCCAAGAAATGACGTCACGTTCCGAGAAATCGGGAAGTTCCTAGAAGTGACGTCACATTCCGAGAAAAATATTCCGTGCCACCTCCTCGGTTGTTATGTTCTCCTGATACAATATCTCAATTTTTGGATCAAAGTTTGAAATAAATTTGAAATTTTGTATCAGGAGAACATGACACACGAAGAGGTGGCACGAATTTCCCGCGTTTTTGGATTCTCGGAATATGACGTCATTGCTTTGAATTTCACAAGCGCGGAACTTTCGAATCGGATAGGATAGGATAGGAGAAGGAATAAATAATAAAGCATTGTAATCCTGTTAAATTAATCTGATTTATTATGATTTTTGTAAAATACATTGTATAAAATAATTTTACAATAAATAATCTGATTGTGCTGATAAGATAGGCGAGGGAATAAATATGATAAATTTTTATACTGAAATGACGTACAAAACTAATGGTGGATGATTTTTAATGCATAATGCTTGTATGGGACCGAAATTGTTAATTAATTCACATGGAATTGTAAATTACCGAAAGAATTCATAAAAGTTGTGGCACATTTCCTTTTATCAATTAGAATTTACTACTTAACTTTATAATATGCATTAGAATTTCTTAATTTATCAAAATTTATTGTTCACAATTTTACTAAAATTTTAATCTTAATAGAAGCTAAGCTGTATTACGTTTTAGATTCATAAACCTGCTACAAAATATCTGTATTTTATAGTTAATTTAAAGTGTAAGAAAACATCATATTATTTATTATTTTTTAATAAATTTATAAAAAATATACAAAACATATATAGTCACTTGTAGATTTTATAGTGAATATAATAATAGAAAATTTACTTTTTGAATATATTATAGAAGTATTTAAAGTGGATTGAATCTTGTGGACGTTCTGTTCCTACGGACATCGAAATACTATAACCACCTAGTGGCGGAAAGGTGGTACTAATCGTCCGTATACCATTTAAACGGGGAAGATTGTATACTTAATTTTCTCAGCTTATGGGTGTATTTTCGAACTTTTCGCATCTCAAATTAAAGAAGAGCGGCTCAGATGTAATCGTAATTCGATTTTATTCCAAGTTTCCTTTTCATTTGCTAATTAAAGCGTATATTGAAAATTACCTCTATTTTGAATGTTGTGGCGCCATCTAGCGGTGACCAAAAGTAACAGCAGATTTAGAATTTTCGTAATTATACTGAAAATCGTAACAAAATTGTAATGAGAAGAAAGTGTGGGAGTTAATGAAACCGAAACACCGAAAAGTGTCCAGTAATTTTGGCTGTAAATACATTTTCTTACGGACTGAAAATTTGATGAGTTCGTGGACATCGAAACACTATCACCGCCTAGCGGTGAAGAGGTGGTACTAATCGTTCGTGTTCCTGTCATTCAAATGGAGTTTCAGTTTTAATTTCCTCAGCATTTACGTCATATTTTTGAAGTACTCGTGTCTTGAATTGAGGTGTCGATCCTTCTAATAGTCTTATTGACACTTATCTCGAATTTTTGTGTACGTAAATGATGGTGTTAGTGACAGTATTTGCAGTGAGAACCCGATAGTGCCTGCAACACAAATCATAGTTGTTACAACAAATTATCTTACTAAATTATTATCAGTGGCTATCTACAAATTCTTCTACATGTTTATTTTGTATTATAGCACACAGATTACATTCGTATTAATTTTATTGTGATTGTGGTTAAAATATCCGAAATTACCGTCCATATAGTACTTCTTCCCGCCAAAAGATGGCGCAGCGATATAAAAGACTGCGGTTCCTAAATAATATTTTAATTAGGAAATGAGGTCGAGAAATGGATTCAAATGAGATAGGAACGAATTGTGAAGACTTTTTTTTAATTTGAAGTGCGAAAAGTTAAAAGATGTTGCCTATATGTCGAGAAAAACAATGCGAATCTCTCTCTGCATGATAAATGTACGAATGATTAGTACCACCTACTCACCGCTAGGTGGTGATAGCGTTTTATTCCTCGAAACTGATTAAATTTTCAACACGTAAAAACACGCATTTTTTGTCATACTTTCCGTATATTTATGAATGCTTCTATCTTGTTAACATCTACACTTCACTCTTATATGAATTTTGTTATAATATTTATTATAATAACGGAAATTTCCTTCCACTTAGTACACTCGTCGACTGCTAGATGGCGCGACAATGTCCTGTATTATGCTAATTAGAAATAAATGCTTTTAATTGGGAAATGAGGCGGATAATTGGAGCGAAATTGGATGGAGATTAATTGTGAGGGCCTCTTATTTCATCATTAGGTGCGAAAAGTTTGAAAATGTTGTTTGTAAGCTGAAAAATTTGAATATACATTCCTTCCGTATATAAAGCATACTAGCGATAGTACCACCTTTTGCCCGCTACGCGGTGATAGTGTTTTGAGGTCCATAAACTGCTTAAATTTTCAAATCTTAAAAAAAGGCATTTCAAATAGTAATTTACAAACTTTTATGGCTATTTCTACTTTTATAGGCTTTCTGCTTCTATCTGATATAAATGTTTTTAGGAATTTTTCAATAATAAGTCATTTTTAAATCAACCCATTTACCGCAGAAATATATACTTAGAATATTGCAACAATTATGAATAAATTTGATAAAAAAAACGGATTTACAACGTTTATTTCTTAATATTTAAACATCCTGCCTCTTTGATAGATACTGCATTTTACCGTTATTAAAATTTCTATGAGATTTCGTTTATTACAGCAGATTTTTTAAATAAAATCTTATTTATCATACACCACCGGTTGTTGGACGTAAGTTAATGAAGAAATTATTAAGTATTGGCATTTTTAGGCTTAATTTGGAATCTTCTCTTATGCAACCTTTAATAGTTCGGTCTACGTTACGCAATAATTATTACGAATGGTAAATGGTTACAAACTATACATATAGTTACTCCCACTCGTATTCGTACAGTAGGCTGCAACATTGTCAACATTTGAATTATTGTAACTTCGTTAAAAGAAGTCGTACAGTAATCATTTTCGGCTCGTTTTGAAGGTTGAATCTTCTACTTTCACATCCTTTAGTTCGATTCCTTCTGGGATTATTCTGCGGTTAGGAATAATCGTTAAAACAGGGAATGTTTTCTTCAAAAATATTGTGCGACTTCAAACTTCTCTGAGAGATTAAAACAATTTTTTATAAACTTGAAACAACAACCAGATTGAAGATCAAAGTTTTCTCTTTGTAATAACCTGCCTAATCGTTGACGTACGATTTTTCGTCACTGTTTTATGATAATTTAAACGAAGAGTGTTTCATCGAATTTAACATGTTTTTACACAAAATCAGTAAGATCATTGTAGTTGCTAAGTTGAAAAGTCACTTAAGTTGTTATTATTAAACTATTTTAAATATAATATTATTTTCTAAGCACTTCATTTTATTTTACTCACACCTAACACAAATTATTTCATTCTAATAAATAAATAAAAGTAGAATTTCTTATAGGAGTTTGATTGTGAAGGAAGTAAAAACGTCGTAGTTGCTAAATTGAAAAGTTATTTAAGTTGTTACTATTAAACTATTTTAAATACATACGTTAATATTCTAAGCACTTCATTTTATTTTACTCACACCCGAACCCTATCATTTCACTCTACTAAATAAATAAAACTAGAATTTCCTATAAAAGTGTGATTGTGGAGAAAGTAAGAACGTTGTAGTTGCTAAGTTGAAAAGTTGTTTAAGTTGTTATTATTAAACTATTTTAAATATATTAGTATATTCTAAGCACTTCATTTCATTTTACTCACACCTACGCCAAATTATTTCACTCTAATAAATAAATAAAAGTAGAATTTCCTATATATACCTTTGATTAAATCCCTATTTTCATCATTTCCCTGTGGTATACAGATGTAGATACAAGATATAAAAGAAAACCAAAGTCATGGAAAATAATAAAATTAATATCGTGATTGTTTCAATTAGCGAAGTTTGTCTAGTAAATTGTAAATTGAAGATTTCTATAACTATTAAACTCGTCTTTGTTCGAGTTCCTTAAATCTCCTTTATTCATGCACAAGTTTTACGTAGAATGTAGGTACAGTGTAGATTTTCTATATGATTCGTATTGATTTAACAATTTGTTAACACTTAAGCTGATGTTGAATTCATTAAAAATTGAATTTTGAAAAATTTATGAACAGCACTAGTTCAAGACTAATTAATAAATAAAAACACAATTTAGGGTAATTAGACATCAAATTATAATTCCCAGTAATTTAACACTTAGTCGACCGAATGGGGAGATCTCCCATTTTTTCCTGAACACATCACTACTATTGATTCTATTTGCTTTTTCGATCGGCTAATTGTTAAATTACTGGGAATTATAATTTCATGTCTAATTACCCTAAATTGTGTTTTTATTTATTAATTAGTCTTGACCAAGTATTGTTCATAAATTTTCTTAAATACAATTTTTAGTAAATTCAACATCAGTTTAGGACCAATTAATAACAAAAATAAATAGAATCAACGGCACTGCTTTGTCGAGGAAAAAATGGGAGATCTTCCCATTCGGTCGGCTAAGTGTTAAATTTGTCTTGCCGTGGTACCAAATCAGATCATCGCGGAACTCGAAGATAACAAGATAAGAGGCCGCTTCAGGGTCCCGTTGAATATTCATGCAATTACTTTAATTGACTCGTCCGCCGGTTTATCGAGCGCTGCGTCGATTGGAACATACAGAAGATTTCGTGACTATGGTCACTTAATCGGCCCGGGAACCTTCCGTTAATTCACGAATCTCGATTACCGAGCTATCCAGGCGTTCGACGCGCAAATCTTGATTGCCAGGTTCCGTTCTTGCGTTTTGCAAGGTTGGCAAGATATACGAAATTGAAACGACATGTAAACCAGCCGAGCAATGCGTGTAATGAAAGAGCAATTGTTAGAGGACTGGATTTTAAATGTTTATTAAACACAGCCTTTACTTCAATCTACGTAATTTTTAATAATACGTGCACCCCTGTATTCTTTGGTCTTTCATTCTTTATTTCATTGTAATCAGTACACTCCTTAGTGTGCAAATTAATTATGTGCAATTGCATTTAACCTTTTTGTAATTTCTACTTAAGGGGGTATTCTAGTCTAGAGATCAATTTTTTAGGTGCTATTTGGGATTTTTTTTTTTTTTAAACCATAAAGACATTGTGTCGGTATTTGTGGCATGGTCTTGATCTATATTTAAGAAGTATACAGTATTTTTTTCATGAAAAAATATTTATAATTGTCGAAGATACAGCTAGTTTAGTAGTGCCCCTTCAATTGAACATGCCTGCATGGTTGCCACGATTTCGGCAGTTCTTCTTCTCTCAAATGGACAAACAAACATCCATTATGTTCAGTATGAACGTTACTATCGTCGGTACCAATAGTGTATAAAAACATTGAAGAGAAAATTTTTGGCAGCACTTTAAAGTTAGGTTATCGGTTCTTTGTGCTTTTTTTCAAATTTAGCGTGCCAAAAAAAAACAGTTAAAAACATTAGATTTTAAAAATTTTGGTACGGACGATAGAGACACATGTGCTGAAGGTACCCTCCAAATTTGGTCGTAATCGGTCAACTAGATCTTGAGATATCATGGCAACTATTTTGAAAAATGTGGTTTCGAAAAAAACGCATATAAAGTATTTCATACGAATATACCTGCTATTGCAGAACCGTGCAACGGTGCGTCGCACGCTACGGACAAACGCTTATAACTTCATCAATTTTTCAAATCCAACAATATCCACTGGTACAAATATTTTCAAAGGCATATACTTTCAGAAAATGAAATAAAAAAAAAAATTGATTTTTTGAAGGTTCTAGACTAGAATACCCCCTTAAATTAAAATACTTTTCCCGCCATGCGATGATTTGAATGCAGCAATATTATACTCTAAGGAGCATTAATCCATTAATGCATGAAGACAGGTCTAAATCAAAGATTTCTAATCTTTAGCTGTTAGCTGTTATCAATATCTGACAATGAATAAATTGAAAATGTAAAATCCTGGAATTTATTATATAATTGTAATTGGTATATATACAATACATTTTGTTGCGATCATTAGAATTATTATAATTACAGATTTATCTGTATTAATCATATTTCAATTGTCAGGGTTACAATTTTAGTTCATTTAATTTTTATTATGTACAAATCTACAAGATATCGTCACTTTTTATAAATTGGTTAATGGCTCCAACATTTTTTTTTTTTTTTAATATACCTTAACTCGTGTCAACCTTAAACTAAAGGTTTTCACATTTTTCGTATCTTGTGTTTAGCATAGTATTATATCTTGTTTTGTTTTTATGTATAGCCTCAAAGGTTGTAAGAATGGAGCAACGTTGTTGTGGTGCTGATTATGTCGTAGATCTATAGTCTAGTGGATGTTTTATGATGACTTTCCTAATTTCAGGAAGTTTTTCCGATATGTTGGGATTTGGGTGTTCCTCCAGCCTGATCCAGTATTGCTGGGCGTAGCCCCGAAAGCTTCCATTTTTCTTGTTTCAAGTGTTTGAAATTTCACCTGTGAAATTTCAGTAAAACTTTTGCGATTGACTGTATGCGTAAGAATTCGTCGACATTACTTACACCTTGCCCTGTGTAAATAACGAAAAACTTCGGTTTGATTGCTCGACTTCGATAATAATAACAATGACCGGGGCTATGGTAATCTTGGCGGTTAGCTCCCTTAAATCAAGGATGAATCACAGTGTACGTGGTGTGCAAGCAACCGGTTCAACTTCCCTCGAATTATTTTGTTCCGTATATCATAATCGGTCGCCAATTATTGTTCGCCATGGCGTATTCAGATCGTGATCAGAATTCGCGCCTGCGATTCAATGCGATTCGACTTCGACTGCTACGCGAATAAACATGTCTTTGTTCGAGCACCTAGCATAAATCAAATTTTCTTTCCTTAAATCCCTTTTATTCGTGCACTAGTTTTATGTAGAATGTGGGTAAAATGTAGATTTTCTGTGTGATTCGTAATTAGTTTTACTATCATTTTTATTTTCCATTAGCATAGGTACATCAATGAGCTTGATCGTGTAAACATGTAAGAATTATGCTAATGTGATGATTTTCTGTATGATTCATGATTAGTTTTACTATCATTTTTATTTTCCATTAGCATAAGTACATCAATGAGCTCGATCGTGTAAACATGTAAGCATTATGCTAATGTGATGATTTTCTGTATGATTCGTGATTAGTTTTACTATCACTTTTATTCTTTATTAGTATAGGTACATCAATGAGCTTGATCGTGTAAACATGTAAGAATTATGCTAATGTGATGATTTTCTGTATGATTCGTAATTAGTTTTACTATCACTTTTATTTTCCATTAGCATAGGTACATCAATGAGCTTGATCGTGTAAACATGTAAGCATTATGCTAATGTGAT